>JAAGNO010004170.1:9005-20551 GCA_033439905.1 Ceryle rudis | reverse complement strand
TGCTCTCCAGCAGATCACCTCCCAGTCTGTACTGGTGTACTTTATTATTCTTCCCCAGGTGCAGGACTCTGCACTTAGCCTTGTTAAACCTCATTAGGTTCTGCTCTGCCCAGCTCTCCAGTCTGCCCAAGTCTCGCTGGATGGCCGCACAGCCTTCGGCTGTATCTGCCATTCCTCCCAGGTCTGTGTCATCAGCAAACTTGCTGAGAAGACACATCAAGTAAAACAGCACTGCACTTGGGAACGGGATGGCTGTCTAAATCGTGAAAGACCTTTGCAGTCCTGACACACATCAAAACAACAAATTATTGTAAAGACTACTTTGAATGTAGAGTTCATTCCAGTTATGCATCTCTCTGTGCACTTTTGTAGACTGCTTGGTCAAATTTGTTGGGATGAGCCTTTGGTGGATAAGATGTGGGCACCCCTTACTATCAGTAAACCCCCCCTTACTATCAGTAAACCAAAGGCAAAAGTTTCTTAGCTGCACAGAGTACTCATCATGCAGGTATCCTGCCATACACATGGGTCACATAGGTACCCTGCAAATATCTAAAGCGGTGAAATTCAACTTGTGTCCCACAGCAACTCTGCTGGATCAGTGCTGAAAATTGTACCAGAAGAGGGTCTATGGATTGAACTTGAAAGTCAAAAGAAAACTGGGAGACCATACACTGATCCACCCAAGTATTTCACAGTCATCACTGCAGGTCTTCTTTTAGCTCCAGATTTGGCAATGTGTTTTAAGTCCTGCTTGAGAGAATCTGAGAGGGATTTGGTCCAGTCCTTGTGCAGTCCTGTTGGCTGGCCAGACAGCAGAGCCAGCACAGAAAGGGACACCTGCAGCCTGTGTGTGCTGCTCAGATTCAGAAGAGCCAAACTGGACAGGAAAGCAGTGGAAATGGCTTAAGTGTGCTTGTCACTCTGCCTTGTGGGATGGATGTTGGATCAACTCAAATGCCTCTAGCACCACAGCCAGAGGTGTACTTAAGTCTGTGCAAAGAGGTGGCATCATAGAATAATAGAATTGTTTTTGTCAGAAGAAACCTTCCAGATGATCAAGTCCAACAGTTAATCCAGCACTGTCAAGCCCACAACTACACCATATCACTCAGCACCACACCTATGTGTCTTTTAAGTACCTGTAGGGATGGTGACTCAACACCTTCCCCAAGCAGCCTGTTCTGATACGTGACAACCCTATCGGTGAAGAAATTTTTTCCTAACATCCTATCTAAACCTCATCCGCCAGAGGAAACTCGAGGCCATTTCTTCTTCTCCTATCACTTGATACTTGGGGAGAACAAATTGACCCCACCTTGCTACAACCTCCTTCCAAGTAGTTGGACAGAGAGAGGTCTCCCCTGAGTCTCCTTCTCTCCAGGCTAAACAACACCCATTCCCTCAGCTGCTCCTCATAAGACTTGTGTTGTAGACCCCTCACCAGCTTTGTTTCTCTTCTTTGGACATGCTCCAGCACCTCAATGTCTTTCTGGGAGCAAGGGGCCCAAAACCAAGCCCAATATTCAAGGTGTGGTCACTGCAGTGCTGAGTGCAGGGGGATGATCCCTGCCCTAGTCCTGCTGGCCTGGTAGAAAACAGGATGTCATTGGCCTTCTTGGATACCTGGGTATGCTGCTGGCTCATGTTCAGCCAGCTACAAGCAACAGGCTCAGGTCCCTTTCTGCCAGGCAGCTTTCCAGCCACTCTACCCTAAGCCTGGAGCATTGCAGGGAGTTGTTGTGACCCAAATGGACCTGGCAGCACTTGGCCTTGTTGAAACTCATACCACTGGCCTCAGCCCATTGATCCAGGCTGTCCACATTACTTTGTAGAGCCTCCTTAACTTGAAGTAGATCAACACATCCACCTAACTTGGTGTCATCTACAAACTTCCTAAGGGTGCCTTCACTCCCCTCATCCAGATCATTGATAAAGATATTCAAGAGAACAGGCCCCAATACTGCGTCCTGGGGAACACCACCTGTGACCAGACGCCAACTCCATTCACCACAATTCTTTGTGCCTGGCCATCCAGTAAGTTTTTTACCCAGCGTAGCATACACCCATCTAAGCCATGAGCAGGCAGGTTGTCCAGGAGAATACTGTGGGAAACAGTGTTAAAGGCTTACTAAAGTCTAGCTATACTTGTCTAGACCTCCAGTTCCTTCCTGGTCAGACCACGCTGTCACAGCATTCCTAGCACACAAGGCCAAAATTTTGCAGAAAAGAAATGTGGCTGCTATGCTGATGTTGCAGTGTGAGTGCCCATGGAATGGAGGTAATAATACTACCTGACCTCAGTGAGCATTTTGGGGTAAACATTGAACACTAAAAACTGGAAGGACAGATCATTTCCTTAAATGAAGAGAAAAAGAGAGATTTAGAAGTTCTTATGATAATGAAACATAAGTAACAATTCTTTTTCTTTTTTTGGCAAAATGTAACTGTTCACCTTTAGTCAGTTTTGGCAGTACTTGGCTGCTTTCTTTGCTCCTAGTAAAATTATGAATACCCGGTGAAGAAATTGAGAAATACGTTTTGTGCAAGACTGAGGCTGGGGTTTTCTTTACAGATTATGATTTGATTTGTGGCATTTTAATTTCCAGTTCCTTCAGTGCTTCATGCCCTGCATCCACTATAATTTAGTTTCAAGGAGCTTTATGAAGTAACCCTTAGAACGCTAGCAAGTTCCCACGTTTGGCCATCAGCATAGGCCTAAGTAAAACTGGGGACTAACCTTAGAGTTTATTAGCATGTGCTACGAGGAAAGATAAGGTCAAATGTGCTTGCAGGAAAAGCAGCGCCAATTTAAGTTTCTGGGTTGAACCTGTTTCTCCCTTGCAGTCAGTGAAACTTTCCTCTGCCCACTCCTCTCAGGCAGAACAAATCACAGCAGGTACATCTGTTTAGGAGGATGAATCTTGCATACCCTTGTGATGTTGTAAAATATTCCCTTTTCCCAAAATGCAGTCAAAACAGGGTTTTGCTATTCAGGGAGAAGAGGGGAGTGTACTGACATAGTACCTGCACTGTCTGTGCTGTCAGTACTGCAAACAGCATTCTCAACTGATTCTAACATAAGATACTTCTCTTGTAGTGAAGAAGTCAAAATATTTCTTTTGTCAGTAATCATTGCCCCTGCCCAGTGGAAAAACTAGCTGATCTGTTTCAAGTCTGTGGAGGCAGCTGGGAATGACCACTCACTCTGTAGAACTTTGATCCTTTCTAGCCTTTCTTCATTTGTTTAAAAGAATACCCTTTTGCAGTAAGGAAGAAAATAATCTCCCTGCTCCACACAGGGCCTTCAGACAGTCTTTAGCTTCTGAAAGGAAAATACTTCCAGCACCTTTTCTTTCAATGCTCAAGAGGAAGTCTGTATCCCAGAAAAGAATTTTTCTTCTCAAAGACAAAAAAATTACTTGCCAGAACTAGCAGTTGCTCTCAGGTGCTCATTAGACTTAATCCTCTTCCCCTTATTAAGTTTCACAATAAATATTTCTGAAATTGAAAGGCATCATTCACGAGTGACTGACATAGTTTGGAGACAAGCAATCTGAAGAGCCACTACATCCAAGCCTCACAAGTCTGCTTTCTAAGGGCACTTCACTCTGCATACCCAGAATACAAACAAATGCAGAGAATACCTATCTTACAGAATACTGAGGTAAGTAACCCCCTGTGATACAAGGACCTTATGAAAATAGAAAAACGGGACATGTAAGGAAAACAGGAAAAAAAAGATCAGTTCAGACATCCTGAAGGCTTAATTACTAATTTGTATTAATAATGCTACACAGTCTCTTGAAAATTATCTCTGTGCATGATTTATCACAGACTATAAAGCTCAGAAAGTCATGATCAGTGATGCAGATTCCAGTTGGTGACCTGTAACTAGCAGTGTTCCCCAGGGGTCAGTTCTGGGTGCAGTCTTATTCAACACCTTCATCAGTGACCTGGATGAAGGGACAGAGTGGACCCTCAGTAAGTTTGCTGATGATACGAAACTGGGAGGAGTGGCCAATACACCAGAAGGCTGTGCTGCCATCCAGCGAGACCTGGGCAGGCTGGAGAGCTGGGCAAAGGCAAACCTAATGAAGTTCAACAAGGAGAAGTGTAGAGTCCTGGGGAAGAATAACCAAGTGCATAAGGAAGAGTGTGGCCAGCAGATCCAGGGAGGTTCTCCTCCCCTTCTACTCTGCTTTACTGAAACACCATCTGGAGCAGTGTCCAGTTCTGGGCACCACAGTTCAAGAGAGACAGGGGAACGCTAGAGACAGTCCAATGGGGAGTTACAAAGATGATGAAGGGACTGGAACATCTCTCTTATGAGAAAAGGCTGAGAGCCCTGGGACTGTTTAGCCTGGAAAAAAGAAGACTGAGAGGGGATCTTCTTAATGTTTACAAATATCTGAAGGGTGGGTGGCAAGTATAAGGGGCCAGTCTCTGTTCAGTGGTACCCTGTGACAGGACCAGAGGTAATGGTCACAAGCTGGAACACAGGCAGTTCCACCTCAACGTGAGGAAAAACTCCTTCACTGTGAGAGTGACAGAGCCTGGAACAGGCTCCCCAGAGAGGGTGTGGAGTCTCCTTCTCTAGAGACTTTCAAATACCACTCAGATCTGTTCCTGGGTGGCATGCTGTAGGTGATCCTGCTTTGGCAGGGGAGTGGGTGTGGGGGTGTGAACCACATCTCCAGAGATCCCTTCTAACCTCTACCATTCTATGATTCTGTGACTATCAAAAAATAGTACAGATAATACTACAGTTAAAGTGGTTTGATCACACTAAAAGGTTTCTTCCCATGAGAATTTCACTACCAGAGAAACTGAACTGAATCGGAAAGAAAGCCTGATGTAGGAAACCAGCAGGTGAGGTGTCTCAGATACCAAAAGTACCAAATAGTCTCATCTACCCTTTAATAATATTTCATTTGCAGATCTAAGAAACGTCCAGTTATGAAAAATAGCTTTGAGTGATTCATTCATACATGGTGGCACCCTGATGAGCATCACTTAAAAAGCAGTTACTGTGGAGCTAGAGTATTGTAAATCAGTTCCCTGGCTTCAGAAAAAGAATGACTCAGCTTGACCTCTTCTCCTTTTTAACAACAGCTAAGGCAAAAGGCTTATGTGTTTTATATATAAATAAGTATACAAACACACACATGCATATATAGAAGGGCTTCTTTTTTAGCAATTACAAAAGCATTAAAAACATTTCAATTTATAATCAAGAGCTTAATCATTTAGAGCCCACAGCTTATTTACATTTTAAATCCCAACTGGTATTTAAGAGGACACTGGTGAAATAGAATTCAAAAGGCACATCATTCTTATGAAAATGATGAATACAAGCAGATCAGCATTGTGGAAAACCTCTGAATACCTGCAACATGAAGCAAGCCATAGAAGGTCAAGTAATAATACCATTTCCATTATTTCTATCAATCAAGTATCCCATTTTCCTCTGGTTATAGGTAAAACGCATGACAGCATCAAATGACATGTTAAGAGACTAACAGGTCCCCTAGCAAACTGAAGACACTCCTCCGGCAAAGGAGTGTGAAATAGACAGGTTCCTCTACTCTGAGGAAGCCCACATTGTCATACCCTCTGGTTGGATGTCACAAAAAAGTATTAACATTCAGGCTTTCTGTATAGTACCTCACCTGTGTGCAAGAGAGAATTTCTCTTTGAAAGGAATGCAATTTTACCGTGGAAACCTCACAAATAATTCCCATCCAAGGATTTTCTCTCCAGTTATTAGTCACAGCCTTGCTTTAATATTTGCTGGCCAGTCACAGAGAAGCTTCTTGAAAAGTCTGGTGTCTATGAAAGAGCTATCCAGAGAAGAATCCTTTCCAACAGAAGCCATGTTGTCAGGTAGGATAATGGTAAAAAACAAAGCAAAACACAAAGCTAAAAAGAAAAAAAAGCTTTAAAGTAGTCGTATGGTTGTTAAAAGCTAAGATCTAAGAAATTAGTCTGAAAAATGCTTCATGTCATGATGCAACTCAAACATATTTCCTCTAAGGATCTGGAAAAAAGTTTGATTCAAAAAAACTCAGAAAAGATTTCTCTATGAGGAAAGAAAAATATTTTAACTACATAAGTTTACAAATCTGAAAATGAACCAGAAGGAAAAAACGTGATACAAAAAATAGAGGACTTGGAAGAATTTCTAAAATTGTGAGCTCCTTTCACAGCCAGAACCCCTCTCTGAAGGTCACAGTACCAAATGTTTCAAAATTTTCTGTTTAGCCTTTGGCAGCAGCAATAACCGCATCTTCACAAGGGGAACAATGTGGAACATTTCCAACATCTTTACTTTGAATGTCACATAGTCTGTGCATTAAGCAGAAAAAAGTTGACAAAAGCAGGCAAAACGATAACAGTTCTAAATTTGTGCTAGCTAAGCTGTCTACCTTGGGAATACTAAAGAACGTACTACTTCATAAAGAAAAAAATGCTGCACATTTCATTCTCTCAGTTTCTTCACAGTGGAAATGAGAAAGCAGCAGTTTAAACCACACATAAAATTTCCTGAAGCTGCAAACTAAGAAGGTTGTTCAGAAGAATAAACAATCTTTTCAAGCTGTATGGAGCAGGCAATTCTGTTTTTAAAACCATTTATAAAATAGTATTACTTGATGCTTATTAAATGTGATACAAACAATATACATGAAGTTCCCCCCACAAGAAATACATAAAAAGTCCTTGGATTATATCAGGTTTTGTACTTCAAAAGTAATTTCTCCTTCTTCCTCTCAAATGCTCTCAAAAGGCACCAATGATAGTCACTATGGATCAAACAGAATGTGATGTGATTCCAAGTTTATCTTATGGGCTATGTCTTAGCGTTCAACTCGAAGGAAAAGAATGCTTTGTGTACGTCAAATCCAATCTCTGAAGTAACACAGGTCCTCTCAGACTAGTCCTGAACTGTTTTGTCCTTGATAAAATGTTATTGTATTTTCATATAAAGTATTAACTACATTCTTTTTTGGAGAAGAAAACTTTACAGGAATTCTTAAATATCCCAATGATATATTTATTATTCATTTAAACAGACTTGTACATCACATGGAGCTTAAGAGCATGATTATAAAAACCAATCACTATCCCCATTTGTTGTGTTTTTTTTTTTAAATCACAGAAGAGTTTAAGAGATGAGCAACTTACACAGAGGTGATAGCACTTAGATTTCCTGAGGTCTTGACAATATTAAGAATCTCATAAATCTAATTCTCAAAGCAGAGAATCACAAATGCCACCAGGCACAGAATCCCTATTAAAGCACCCACATTTATCTTTCCAGAGTGCCCTTCTTTATCACATTATTTGGTACACTCACATTTACAGTTCTTGAGCTGCCAAATCTCCTCAGCCCATTTTTTACTTCTGACAACACACAAAAGAGACCCCTTCTAAAAAAACAAAGTCAGACCGTCAGGGAAAGTCTATCAGATTGTGTAAGTATCTTCTCAACATCTATATGTAAACAGAAGTCATCAGAACTTCAGTAAAGGCAGTTTTTCCTTCAGAATAATAATCAACAGCTTTTGTGAGAAAAAAAGAGAGAGCCAGTATGTTCAGCACAATATCCCCGTGTAATTCCTTCAGAGATTAAACTACAACATTAATGCTTGCTGCAACAGTATTTAGATATAGTCAACTGGCTCCATGAATAGGAAGTAGTAAGTTATTGCAAAGAGTAGATTTCAGACAAACAGGTATTTATAAGTCCAGTTTGCTGTGATTTTATTTAAACAAAACAGGAGTTTGATGTTTTCATGCAACATCTGCACTTAAGTCTTAAATAATAATGACAAACAGCAGAAGTAGTTAAGAAATGCACTAATTATAGACCTTAGTGAATATACAAAAAACTTCAGCTTTATAGGTTATACAAAGTAAAGAACATCTTAAATACTTTCCCAAAATACTGCAGCAGCCGAGACACAGTGATATGCCTTGCAAGGGCATAGGAATGTAATTTAGAAATCACACAGGAACTACCCATTTCCTTTAATTTCACAAACAAGACAAAAGCAACGTTCAACTCCACACACTGATTTTTCAAATTATGTCTATACAGTACCTTGAGTTTTATCCAAATAGTAAAAGTTAAACATGTCATTTGTTTAGTAAACAATTATGCAGTAATTCTCTATTACATTTCTTCCTTGGTTTTACCTGGAGTAGCCATGTTATTTAAAAGAGGGCAGGTTTGGCACTTTTATACTGATGTCGCCAATATTAATATTTCTTGGGATCTCTGGCAGATTCATATTCTTTACAGCTGAAACAGCCCGGGCTGGAGCTCCTGCTAAACCAGCCTGTGTATAAAGTGAGGAAAAACGCAAGTCAGGCAAATCTGGTCACAAGAAGATTCACTAGCAATACACACAGACAACTAACTTTTCAAATATTTTCATGGTTACACAATTAGAAAGACCAGATGGTAATTGTGTTTGGAATGAAATGGGTTATTTGGAAATATTAAACCATAAAGAGAAAACAGTTCACACATTCCTTTTTATATGATAAAACATGTAATGTCAACTTGATGAAAAATATGCAGGGAAGAACTGGAGGCTTATCCAAGCATGTGTAATGTGTAGGTTATAGAACAGACAATCCTGAGGTATTTGAAGTCCAATGTGCTGTCTTTGCCTCTTACCTATTCTAAAAGTTCACATGGTTCACAGTTGACTAGCACTGGTTACAGGTTCAGAGTATGTGACCTCAAAGTAACAAGCTACTGAATTTGAGCCATATTACTTATCTAAATAAATTTGTATTTACATATATAAAGGCATTTCAAGGCAGCTTAGCCTAAAATGAAAAGGATAAAGAGCTTGCATTTGTGGGTGGTGAAGAGCACACAGAGAGAGCATTTCTACAGACCAGCTGGAGTCATCTGTTGTCCCAAGTTATTATATGCTAACATAACTGCAGCCCCTGAACATTACATAATAATTTGGTGATGCCAAATTAAATGCTGAAGTACATACTTTGTATTAAAGTCCTCTACTGGATATAGTCTACCTCCATTTAAAGCCAGAGCCTTTCAGTGTAAGTTCAGTAATATAGAAGTTCATTACAGACTTGCATTTAGTTCTACCTTTTAGATAAAGTAACTGCTAAGTTTAGTATACTATTGAAGTGCTAGCAAAGCTCATTTATAGTTCAGAGGTCTGACGACATAAAGAACATGGTATTTCTCTATTGCTTCTGAAGAACACCTCTTCAAAACCTTGCTATTTTAAGGAATATTTTCAAAAGGCCAATAACTGTTACTGTATTTGATTCTATGTAGAAAAGTTACTATCCATTTTCAGTATGGAAATGTTTCTCATAAAAGTTCATAAACTCTAGGTGCATTTAGAATTAGCTGTGTGGTTTTACTTAAGGCTTGATGGAAAAGTGTAAAAATTACTTTTGTTCTTGCTGGGAAAAAAAAAAAAAAAAAGCCTGAAAGAAATGCAGCAAAGCAAAAGAATAAAAATTTCTGGAAAAGTTTATGTCATATTTGATTATTAAATAGTTTTGGCAGGTGACTAATGCTCAGAGTATAACCTTTTCAGATTCTTGATTTTCACTGAAATTCATCGCAATTACAGGGTATAATTACTGAGGAGCACACCTGCTTATGTGGTGTCCACCTGAGCTACTGCAGAAAAGGAGACAGAC
The DNA here is from genome assembly GCA_033439905.1 of Ceryle rudis. Lineage (NCBI taxonomy): Eukaryota > Metazoa > Chordata > Aves > Coraciiformes > Cerylidae > Ceryle > Ceryle rudis. The sequence continues at coordinate 10,852 of JAAGNO010004170.1, read as the reverse complement.
ACACCATATACTCCTCAGGTAACAGCTCTAACTTTTAAAGGCTATCCAAAAATATGTTATCCCTTTTTCTACTCTCTTATAAGAAATAAATGTAAGGTCAAACTGACATAAGATTTCCACTTAAAGTCCTACCTACTGTTCTCTTTCCTTCAAAAGCATAACTCACAGTCAAAACTGATTAAGGTTTCTGATTTTGAACTAACCATTTATACCATGTGGAAAGGCTAAAAAGCATCATAAATCCATAAATCCCTGCATTTTAGTCACGGGAAGATTCACAGTACCAGGAACAGAGACCGGAAATGCACGAGTCATCTGTTATCCCTCCTGCCAAGCATTCATGTATGAGACATGCCAAAGTTGGGAAAGGCATGTGGGGGTAAAGAAGAAAGTTCAGGAAATCTTAAATCTTTAATGCAAGCAAATAATTTGCCCTCACTTTGTCCCTGACATAACCCAAATTACTGGTTTGCAGAAGTACAGACTAAGTAAAACTAAAAATGTGCAAAACAAGTATTTTCAAAGCCTCTTTTTCCTTGCTTTCCCGTAACATCACCAAGTCTTACCAGGTCATTCACTTCAGAGGCTGTTTGAATTGCCATACCTTCATGAAGAGGAAAATCTGGACCTGACATTAATAATATTAAAAAATGCAAGTATTCAAAATCTGCACTATCTTAAAGGAGCAGTATTAGACACTGCAATTTTTTGCTATTATTTTTCTTAAAAAAAAGTGCAGAAGATACAAGGCTACTCAACACTGTCCTTTTAGATTTGAGAACTTGGAAATAATTATTTGAAATCAAGCGGTAACTACACATGAAGTTTCATCAGACAAAACAATAAATGTATTTCCTAATTATTTGGTTCTATCCTTTAAATTTTATATTCAGTAACTGGAGAAAAATTCTTTAAGCAAAACCAGAAGTGGGGCAATGTAAACTGTTTTCCATAGAGAAGATGAAAATACTAATAAAGTAGTAACAAAAGCAATGAATTATACAATTTGTAACTGAAACAATGGGAAACCAGAAAAGTATCATAAGTGATGGACATGGTCCACACAAACAGACATGGCTGGCAACTCAAAAGAGAGATGCCTTCTAGGTGACTAGGATGGAGATTCCTTACCCTAACTTAAATGAAAGTTAATTATTCTTAATGGACAAATAAAAGTTTTAGTATAACTGGTCATTATTTTTACCTACCTGCAGCTATCCTCTTTACACAGACTTACAGTCCCTGCCTCCCGCCCCAATGGCATAGGATACAATGGAGACACAATTGAGAATTATTTAAAATACCACAATTGACATGACCATTGCCCTTCCACCCCCCTAATACAATCACGACTTCCATCAGTCACATTTCGTAAGGACCATTCTAGATCAGGATCTGCTGATCCCTAATAAAAGTACTACGAATATCTAATAAACTACTTTTTTTTTTTTTTTTCCCCCAGAGAGATTGTCTTTCACTATCACAGGCTGGAGTAGAGATTTTCAAACTATTACCTTCTCCTGTAATTCTCTATGTCAAGTGGATTTGTAACTCAATGTATACATACTACGCACAATGGAATGCTATTTATCACAGTTAATGTCAACCCTATCAAGAACAATATAAGTCATACAGTACTTTGAAGAGAGAGACAGCAGTTCACAAAAATTGTCTAATGGATAAAACAAGTACTTAAACTCCCAGACCAGATAACTAATACATTATTTCAAATGCTATTATACCTGAATGCCTTAAGTGTTCCTTTTTGTCAGACAGTGAACTAGTATGCAGACCTTCCATTTACTTTTGATTTCTTTTACAGAAAGTGAACTGTTATCTACAAACAC
>JAAGNO010004168.1:0-26422 GCA_033439905.1 Ceryle rudis | reverse complement strand
GTCAGCCACCCCACACAGCTTGGTGTCATCGGCAAACTTGCTGAGGGTACACGCAATGCCACTGTCCATGTTGCTGACGAAGATGTTAAATAAGACTGGTCCCATTACTGATCCTCGAGGGACTCCACTTGTCACTGGTCTCCACTTGGATATCGACCAATTGACAACCACTCTTTGGGAGCAGCCATCAAGCCAGTTCTTTATCCAGTGAATTGTCCATCCATCAAACCCATATTTCACCAGCTTGGAGACCAGGATGTTGTACGGGACAGTGTCAAAGGCTTTGCTCAGGTCCAGGTAAATGACGTTGGTTGTTCTACCCCCATCTATTGATTTTGTGACCTTCTCATAGAATGCTGAAAGAGTACTTAAAGTATAATTTACTTGCTCTGCAAATCTATTTTATTGCCTTTGTTGGAGATTGAATAGTGCCTAGATAAACTGGTAGTCTGATCCATTATGGTTTTTAATTTGGGGGGTTTTTTTCAGCTACTCTGCCTCTTATGATGTGTCCTAAGATACAAAATGGCATTGCTGTTAACTGGAAAAATCTCATCCAGTGTACAGGATGTGCATTTAGAGTGACATTTCTATACATCACTTGGGACTTAATGATACCTCTCTGAATGTGACATCTGGAAGAGCAAGTTTCCTTTGAATATATAAATGTTAATTTTACGGAGATCAGTAAGGAAACTTGTATATATATTTAGGTGCATTATAAATTATGAAAAAAGTATATGAATGGTTACTCAGTTGTATTGTGTCAGTAGTTAAAAGTAAGCTTGTGGAACTTACTAGGACAACTAGATGTTCTGGTCCTGCTGTAGTTGCACTGCAACCTCATTTTAGTTTCTCCATGTTCATGTTCTCACACAGTCTCCTTCACAACTTCTCTACCTGAGTAAGTCAAGGATTAAAGTGCACTTGCAACTGCATTGTAACCAGGTCATGCTAGGTACAGATACTTGCCAAGTCTCCTACCTGAGTATCATGTCATTGTTCAATGAAAAGGAAGTAAATCCCAAGGTAAGTTAGTGTTGACTATAATTTGTGTTCTAGAAGGGGTTAATTTATACCACCCTAAAGTGTGTGGCTTACATGATTTTCATTCTGTGATTATACAGAAATTTGTGGGCAGAAGGTATCATGTCCAAGCATTTCTGTACTTTATTGTACTTTTTAGTTTGTTCTGCCTTTTGTTACCTACAACAAAAGACGTGAACAGAGGAGAAGAAACAGTTTTTAAAGTGTAATCTGATACTCATCAGATATTCTGTATTTGGGTGCCAAATTGATCTGAATCTTAAGGTACAGGCATTTAATTTGCTTTCACTGTGACTATCTCTACCATGCATGGACTTGATATAACTGTTTTTAAGGTTCACTCAAATACTGTTGCATCTAGAGAGGCTGACATCAAGCCTTCAATAATTGAAAACGTAAGAGATTCTATCAGTAACAGTGACAGCAGATGTTAGTTCAACTGATACAAATCTTAATTTAAAATTTAGTTATATTGCAGACCTTGATAAATTTCATTATATTTTAAGAATGTATCAGATAAGTTTGATTAAAATTATCATGTACAGTATCAGTAATTATACATAAAATGTATTAAGATGTAGGTAAAAATTAGACCTTAAAATGGCTATCACTAAACGGATAAATTGCCATCACACAGAACACTCTTAGTGAAATCAATAGTAAGTCTGAATATTTGTCAGTAGTATGAAATTTTGGTATTTTTTTCCTCAGTCTTCTAAAAGTGATCTAAAATCATTGCTGAGAAAAAGCTGCTGCTGGATAATGGCAGCCGTACATAACAGTGCAGATCTCTTCATGACTCAGTTATGACAATGTGCATTTACAGCCATTTGAAAGTCATTAGTGAGACCCCATCTGGAGTATTTTGTTCAGTTCTGGTCTCCCCAGTTCAAGAGGGACAGGGAAATACTAGAAAGAGTCCAATGGAGAGATACAAAGATGATCAAGGGACTGGAACGTCTGAATTATGATGAAAGGCTGAGAGCCTTGGTGCTGTTTAGCCCGGAAAAGAGAAGACTGAGAGGGGATCTTATGTTTACAAATATCTGAAGGGTGGGTGTGGAGTAGATGGGGCCAGTCTCTTTTCAGTGGTGCCCTGTGATAGGATGAGAGGTAATGGTAGCAAGACGAAACACAGGAAGTTCCACCTCAATATGAGGAAAACCGTCTTCACTGTGAGAGTGACAGAGCACTGGAACAGGATCTTCAGAGAGGTTGTGGAGTCTCCTTCTCTACAGACTTTCAAGACCTACCTGGACATGTTCCTATGTGGCCTGCCTTAGGTGATCCTGCACTGGCAGGGGTGTTGGACTCAATTATTATCACCAAAGGTCCCTTCCAAACCCTAACATTCTATGATGAATGCTTAAAAAATGGGAGGGTATACCTACAAATTATAACAGTTTTCTGGACAGTGACTTTGAAAAGAATTAGAGGTAAAATAACTGATGCTGGATTCAAAGTGTTTAATGCTATTACTGGTACATACCTCTGCCCTTTTGTACTTAAATGGCATAGTGGAACTTGATTAACTTATAAGGTATTACTGAAATAATCGTGTAAGGTTGTGAGGTGCCTTGATGCTATGAAAATTATCACCAGACAGGGTGGGGCAAAGTTCTTAGCCCTTATGAATAATGATTTTAAAAGCCAGGATGTATTGAAACAGAGTTTAGCTGTGATCTGCAAATTAAACCTACAAATGGAAACATAGGAAGCATTAAGTTACTAATGGGCATGTTGTGAAAATTCATTGTGCTTGTTATGTTGTAATTTAATGATCTTCGGCTTAGGCCTGTTTAACCAAGTCTGAACTTCATAGCCCCAGTATTGAAAGCAATATCCTTTGCAGTATAGAATTCCATGAATATTATCTGCCTTAGTGTTTATTAGGTGACTTTATCCTTTTACAGATCATGCTGAAGCCCAAGTTAATGGCGCTACACTTTTGTAAGTATCCAGTGGAATTGCCTGTATTCCTACAAATCACTTCCATTTTGGATTGCTTTAAAGCCTGAAAACATTTGATGGATTACTTTCTAAGATGTGTGTAGCCATCTTTGATTTACTACTTAAAAACTTCTGAATGAAACACAAAAGGATATCAAATGTTATCCAGCCCTGTGTTAGGAACAGTTTGTTTTGTAGACCACTAAGCTGTGTTAGTGGTAGATAAGGCTCTGTTTTTGTCATTGTGTTTCCCCATTTCTCTCCCCTATAAAAGAGAGACACTTATTTGAGAACTCTTCTGGAATAATATGCACAATTCCAGTTGCCCGTGTTCAAGACAGATGATCACAGAAAGGACCTGGTGCACCAGAATGCTGGGAATTGGCGGCTGTGAGAACAGAAAACTCTTTTGAGCAGAAACTAAGATCTGGGAGCAGTTGTAGTCAGGGATTTGCTGAGGAGGTTGAGGTAGCTGCAGCTTCCCCTTCCCATCTTTAGCATTGCTTATTGAAGCACATGCTTCTAGACATGTGATGGAGGGAACAGCTCTGCAGCTCTTCTGTAGTTGCTTTATTTAAGTGGACTATTTAAGTGAAGCAGGAAGAGAAACCCATGAAAAAAACCACTGATTTAAATTAAAAGACAGCATTGGTGTAAGAACATATGTCCATGAATATGTTTTAAGTTCACAGACATGACTTGTGAGCTTTAAACCTTGTCAGACCAAGGTTTCAGAACAATTCAATTCAAGGGTTTATATTACATACTTGCTTATGATAAGGTATTGGACTTAATGACCTGGTGTTTTTATGAAAGTTTCCATCTATAAGAAGTTGTTTAAAGATTTTTATAACAGATTTTAGGCCAAGTAATTTCCATTGCCTCAGTTCTGTAGTATTCCACTGTTGTTAAAGCTCTACTTTTACCTCTAGGGATTCTTAATGGAGATCTGTAAGGATTGTGTCATTGCTATTTTTTTTTTCTTAAGCTTTTAAAGAAAACTATTTGAAGTGAAAGTAGCAGGCTTTGTAGCAGAAGTCCATCACTGTACCATTTCTGTAGTAATTTTTGTTACAACTATAGTAGGAGATAGCTTAAAAAAAAAAAAGCAGATGAAGTCTGGGTCAGGTTCTCTTTATCTTGAAAGGAGACACCAAGGGATATGTCTTTTCTCTCCCCCCAGAAAATCTCTGAACTCTGATCTGACAGACTGCCAATACTGACCAGTCCCTGTCCTTAAGTATTTTTTCTGTGAATTTTGTGGCTTCTTGAGGTTTTAGAGAATGGATGTTTTTTTTCCCCCCTTCCATTAACTCTAAAGTCAAGAAAACCTCCTTCAGGAAGATACTTGTGCACCATTCAGATGTTACAATGCAGGTGAGCTGCTATGCCTGTGAGGTAGGGAAGTGTAAATTTTGAAAGCCATATAGTTGCTATGGTCAAATAAAATTAAGCAGAAGTTTCACTTCATTTGGAGGGCGGAGAAGGTGACCTTTCAAACATGCACAATTTTATTGAATAGCTTTTTCTCTTCTGTCAACAAATTTTGACTTAGATGTACCTTTCTTTCTAGAAGAAAAACTACATCCTTTCTTGTCAGGCAAACTCATAAATGCTTTATCACGGGCAGCTGATGAAGGAAGTGCTTTCCTGTTGCACCTGTTTCTCAGCTGATAAATTTGCCTGATGCAGGTGCTAAGGAATTGTATATTTTTAGGGTATATCAGGATTTATCTGTCAGGATTTTACGTTCAGAACTGGGGAAAGTGTTTGTATGATGACTTAGAGTTTCTTAGTGCTTTATAGTTAGTTTTCATTTTTTAATAGCTATAACATTAGATAAGCTGATTAATTTGTCAGAATTGGAAATGTGTTCTAAAAATTATATTGTTTGTTTATGCAATAAACATTTGTTCCTTTAAATGTTCTGCAATTAATGCTAATGCCCAAATAACCTGAGTATTTTTGTATGATGGAATTGATTATGGTCATGTTTAGCAGATTTTGATAGCACATTTTTACATGTTTTCTAGAAGAAAAGACATATTGTCTGTACTGTGTTAGGAGGCAGGGTACTTGTAGATACTACTACTATTTTTCATACAAGTTCTTTGGCTTCAAGATTACAAATAACAGGGACTGAGTTAAGGCTTATTATGTTTTTAAAAAATTTAATAGATAAAGCATAGGAACAAACTTTAGTTATCATAGTTGTGTAAAACCCCAGTGCACATACACTGTTTCAGAAATAGATATACTTCAGATACAGTCTTTGTTTTAACTTACACGTGACAAATTGTGTTAACTTTAACCTCTGACTGCTTTTATATTTTCTGAATCCAGCTTTCCTGTTCCTTTTTATGTGTATGTAGCAGAGAATTTAGTTCATCAATTTAGGCATTCATATCTATGTATGATACTTGGGTTTTTTTCCTGCTTTCAACACATTTGCATTAACTGTAATTAGAAGCATATTAGATACATTAATTAACAGTATAAATTATGTAATCCAAATCAATAAGAAATTCATTATAGTTTACAAAATTTTACTTAAAGATATTAGGGCTAGTTATTGTGATATTTTGAACTATGCAAATAAATAAACAATTTTTCCCTCTCTCAGCAGAAGGTCTGGGGATAAACTTTAAAATGTAGTTGAAATCTAACATTTTTATTAGATACTGCATCTAGCATGCTGACATCTGTGGGCTGTATGACTTCTCACATTCTTTATAGACAGGACTGTATATCCCATGAAATGCTGTGAGCCCTTATGCTGAGCTGACACAGTTTATCATCAGATGAAGCCCTGAGGCAGAGCAAGAGTCAGCAAAGGCAATGGCACTGAAGAAGTATGTACGTTAGTCCATTTAAATGTTTCTGGTTTTGTAAAAATTCTGGGTTATCTAAAGTGTTGAACTTTTCAGTTACAACTGGAAATTTCCCAAGAAACTTGACAGAGAATGTCAAGAACTTGGTTTTTGAAGTACCTCTGCTGTTGAAGTACTGGGTTGACTTTGTTCAACAAGCAAATTAATATGAACTGTTTTCCTTCATTACAGAGTCGTATAGTTCCTCTTTCAGTTAGTAATTTTTGGCTAACATGATGGAATATCTGTCACACCCCTAGAAGAGTTGTTGTAATGGTTAGTTGCAATGTTTCATTTCTGTCAGCTACGTCCAGTTTAAATTTATCAAGATTCAATTCCTGTTTCTTGGTACGCCCATATCTTCTGGTTTAGGACCCTATACCAGATACGTTCTTGTGCAAACGGTGATAGGCTGTTGGTAATTCTCTCTGTATTTATATTTTTGACTTTATTCAATCTGTCTCTAGAATGCAAGTTTTCATGCATATTTTTCTGACCACTTTCTGAAGCTTTTCCTTAGATTAAATTAATAAATTAGAGGATTATTTTTTTTAATAACTATTTTCATAGTGTTCTGTCTTTATGCCAAGATTAGCAATTAAATTCTTGGGTTTTAAGCTCTTTCATTTAGAGGATGGATTACTAGCTTTTGAGGTCCATGGAGATTTTCTGTAGGGTTCCCTGCTAATGTTTATGTTTTTTTCTTTACTGTTGCCCTTAGGGCCAGAAAAAAATTGTGTGGATTACCAAATCATACAGTGAAATTAAATGGAAAAAAAAAAAGCCTGTGATAACAATTGGTATAACCAACTGACACAAATATTTATAATGAGGTATAAACAACTGACATAAAATATATTGATATTATGGGGTATCTGCTGTCTCAATTCTCAAACCATTTGTAGCATGGTGACCTTTTTAAAAATAAGTTCTGGAGTAGCTACGTCTAGTTATTGTCATTATAGACATTTAAAAATTATTTTAGACTTTTCTTGTAAGCATATGTATCCATATACGTGCTGCACTATCATTGACTGGTGTGCACAGAGCTATTCATTGGATGGTTACTTGAAGAGCTGTATATTTTAAAAAGTCTAGTAATTTCAAAGAAGTGTGCATGTGCGGATGCCTGAAGAAGCATCTAGCTGAGTTGCCTACTCATCTATAGAATATCTTATTCATAAAACTGCCAGGTAAAAGAGGGAGCTGAAGGTATCAGTAGGTGGCAGGAAAACACTAGTGTTGCAATGAAGAGAAAGAAGTGTTACTTTACCTGTGTAATCAGAACCTGACACCTCTGCCTTTATAATATTTCAGAGTTTTGATCTTTCTCTTCCTGGAGCTCTAGACCCCTTGTCAAGACTTCTGTCTTGACGTTTTCTGTCTGACAACAATCTTTTCCTATATTGACATGTTACTGTCCTCCAGTTAGTTCAAAATATCCCTTCAGAGAGAACTTTTAGATGCTTTGGTGAAAAGTAGACAGGCTCTCTTTCTGTGATGCTCAGGGAAGATAGAGAGCTGGTGAAATGAGAAAGTGTTCATAACACTGTGACGATACATTCACCTGATACAGGAGTTTCTTTAGAATACTGCAGCTATACTTTGGAATAGTTACTGTCCTGTTTTGTGTTTTCAGATGGTTGGTTTGGTTTTGTTTTTGGTTTTTTTTTTTTTTTTTCCTAGAGATCATTTTTGCATCAGTTTGAAAAGGTGAACTCTGAGCTTAGAACTTGAGTCTCTGATCTGTACAGCACCGTCTTGCATCCAGCAGTGCTTAGTAGTTCAAAGCACAATATTGTATGCCAATTATGTATCCGACCTACACAGGCTTTGGAAAGGATATGGCTGTATGAACCAAATGCTGCATCTTGAGCTGAGAAAACTGGCTAGATCTAAGCTAATATATGAGGAACCAGTTCTGGTATCTATACCTGCAGTACTGTTAGTTGTTACTTGTTCAACCTGCCAACAAATAGTTTTAGCTTTGTGTTCTCAAATATATCATCTTTGCATTTTGATAGGATGTGGTAAGTGTTGCCATGGCCAATCATATGAGAAAGAACTAGCTTGGATCAGATGAAATTCTGTTTTCAGCTCTTCTTGACCAATTGAAAGTAAACCAAAATTAAATATAAAATATTCCTTTGGTATTCACAAAATTCTGTAGGAGGTTTGGTTGTTATAAAAGCAAGGCAGTAAGATTTTAAAATTTTCAGAGGGATGATATTCTGCAGTGTCCAACAGTACATATAACAACAGCTGCAGTGGGTATTACTGTTTGTGAGTACTTTTTGTCTCTCAGTATTTCTTAAAGCTGATGTGAAGACAGTCCCCCACCTTGCAACCCATAATTCCAAAAATAGCCTTTTCCCAAAACCTTTTACGGAAATGCTTCTAACAACAATGAAAGGTGGGGGCATGTTTCCCTCTTGAGCATGGAGGCCTGAAGGAGGAACTGAAATAAAGTTTGTCTGAGCAACACAAAAGAGTTCAAAGAACAGAAAGTTCAGTCCCAGTATTTGTATTGTTCTGTTCAAGCTCCAGACTCTGCATTCAGCCATAGCTGATGCCTATCATGAGAACATACACAGTAGGAAGTTTGGAAGAAAGAGTGAATTAAGGGTATTTAGAATATAGCTGTGTTTGCAATTAATTATGGGGTATTTTAGATTCATTTAAGTTTTTTTTAAGTTACCTTTGTTAATCAGAACAGGATCATCGAAAGTGAATTGCAGAATACTGGAGGTCTTAACATCATTGAATAGAATCCCAGAATCATTTAGGTTGGAAAAGACCCTTAAGGTCATTGAGGCAAACCACAGACCTAACACTGCCAAGTCAATTTCATTTTATAAGTTCCTTAGATTTTGGTGTTTGAGTGCATCATTCCAACATTTCTGTTCCACTTCTCTGAGACTGGAAGACTAGCAAAAGACAGTTTCCCAAGAGAATTTGTCACAGGATGAGTCCTTCTGGGAGAAGTCCACTACTGTTCTTCTCTTCAAGTGTTGGTGTCCTTTTCCTGACCTGCTTTATGTATCAAGTCTAGAAAAGTCCTGTGCTTTCTGCATTTAGTCAGATCCACTAAGTGGAAGGTGCAAGAAATGCTGTCATAGACTGGATTTCTGGAAAGCTGACTAATTTGCATTCAGAGGTATTTCTTCCTTACCTTCATTAGTATTTGGCTTAAATCCTGAATGATTTCATTAGCTACGTAAATGCTTAATCTCTTGAAAATCCTGCTAAGCTCTAGCCATCATTGAAAGCTGTGATAATTTGTTCCAGTTAATTTTGTATTTAAATACGTTGACATTCAGTTCCACTAAATGTTCCTTGTTTTTCTTTTTTTTAAATACTGGAGAGATGAGTAAGAACACCAGTTTTTACTATGTCTGTCCTATTACTTTGCACCCTTCTGCTGTTTGCTATAACTAGATTCTTCTTTAAGAAATACCATTTTTTTCAGTTTGTCAGTGCAGTCACTGCAGTTGTGAATTAAATATGTATAGAAGTTGATGCTTCTAATCCTGTTTTTTTCAACATACAGGAATATTTGAGACAGTGTAATGTGTGCTTTAATTATTCTTTTGACATATGAAAGACTTTGATCTATTCAGAGTTGTCCTGTACATTTTTCAAAGGAAAGAGAAGACTTTGTTAAAGGTTGCAGAAGAAAATGCTGCTTTAAATCTATGTTTTATAGTCTTACTGCAAGTATGTAAGAAAGGTAAATAGCCTATTTTCCACTGGAAGTGTATGTCATTACTGATAACTATTTTGTGTTGATATAGGGAGAGAAAATGGCATTTGTACTATCTCTGAAAAATTACTCTGAAATCTCTTAATGGGACTGTACTGCAAAGGGATATGCTAGCAGTTTGATGCATTTTTATCCCCTCCAAAATGTTGACTGCTTTGTCAACAAGGAAAATGTAGGAATGTGGAGTTATGTCAGCAGGGAGATAGAATGGTTTCCTGTTAAATATAAACCAATGCATGTACTAACATAAGTATAAACAGGAACATATAAACAGGGAGTAGCTTATGGAAACAAACAAAATGGGCAGCATTCTTCAAGAGAATCGTGGAATCATAGAATGGAGGTCCCTTCCAACCCAATACAAAGGTCACCTAGTCCAACCCCCCTGCAATAAGCAGGGACATCTCCAACTAGATCAGGCTGTTCAGAGCCTCATCAAGCCTGGCCTTGAATACCTTCAGGGATGGGGCCTCCACCACCTCTCTGGGCAACCTATTCCAGTGATCTATCACCCTTATATTAAAGAACTTTTTCCTAATGTCTAACCTAAATCTACCCTTTTCTAGCTTAAAGCCATTATCCCATGTCCTGTTACAAACCCTTGTGAATAAAACCTCCCCTGTTTTCTTACAGACCCCTTTCAGGTACTGGAATGTCGCTATGAGGTCCCCCTGGAGCCTTCTCTTCTCCAGGCTGGACAACCCCAACTCTTTCAGCCTGTCTTCATAGGAGTGGTGCTCCAGCTCTTTAATCATTTTTGTGACCCTCCTCTGAACACTCTCCAACAGGTCCACGTCCTTCTTGTGTTGGAGGCTCCAGAGCTGGGCACAGTACTCCAGGTGAGGTCTTACCAGGGCAGAGTAGAGGGGCAGTATCACCTCTCTTGACCTGCTGGCCATGCTTCTTTTGATGCAGCCCAGGATTTGATTGGCCTTCTCGGCTGCCCTTGTGCCTTGGTGGCTCATGTCCAGCTTTTCATTTACTAGTACCCCCAAGTCTTTTTTTCAAAGGACTGCTCTCTAGCATGCCCTCTCCCAGCCTGTATTGATAATGCTGGCCCAGGGGCAGGACCCTGCACTTGGCCTTGTTGAATCTCATGAGGTTCACCTGAGCCCACCTCTCCAGCCTGCCCAAGTCCCCTTGGATGGCATGCTGTTCCTCTATCCTATCAACTGCACCACCCAGCTTAGTATCATCAGCAAACTTGCTGAGGGTGCACTCAGTGGCACTATGTCATTAATGAAGACTGGTCCCAGTATGGACCCTTGAGGGACACCACATGTGATGTTTTCCCATCTAGACGTCAAGCCATTGACTACTACTGTCTGGGTGCGACCATCCAGCCAATTTCTTATCCACTGAACAGTCCACCTATTGAACCCATATTACTTCAACTTAGAAAGGAGGATGTTGTGGGGGACAGCGTTAAAGGCCTTGGCAAAGTCAAGACAGATGATGTCCACAGCTCTTCCCTTGTCCACTCATACAGGTCTTTCATTGTAGAAAGCCACTAGATTGGTCAGGCAGGACTTGCCACTGGTAAAGCCATGCTGACTCTCTTGAATCATCTCCCTGTCCTCCATGTGCCTCAGCATATTTTCTAGGAGGATCTGTTCCATGATCTTCCCAGTCACAGAGTGAGGCTGACAGGTTGGTAGTTCGGTCTTTTTTCTACCCCTTTTAAAAATGGGTGTGATGTTTCCTTCCAGTCACTAGGGACCTCACCTGACTGACATGACTTTTTGAATATTATGGACAGTAGCTTTGCAACTGCATCAGCCAATTCCTTCAATACTTGGGGATGCATCACATCAGGTCCCCTGGACTTGTGTATGTTAAGGTTCCTCAGGTATTCATGAACCTTGTTCTTATTGGCTGTGGGAGGGGCTTTGTCTCGCTGGTCCCTGTCTCATGGGCCATCCACTTGAGAGTTGTGAGAAGTTTCCACTGAAAACTGAGACAAAAAAGTTGTTCAGGACCTCGGCCTTTTCATCTGTTGTTACTAGCCATTGCTGTTCCTCAGGGAGGGTATGCTGCCTTTGACCTTCCTCTTCTAGTTTATGTACCTATAGAAGCCCTTCTTGTTTTTCTTTGCATCTGTTGCCAAGTTCAGCTCCAGCTGCGCCTTGGCCTTTCTCACCTCATCCCTACACAACCAGGCAATGTTCCTGTATTCTTCCCAGCATATCTGTCCCTGCTTCCACTGTGTGTGCAGTCTCATCTTGTAGTTTGACCAGCGGGTCTTGACTCAGCCATGCTGGTCTCTTTCCTTCCCTACCATATTTCCTACAGCTGGGAATTGAGAGTTCTTGTGCTCTATAAAAAGCACCCTTAAAGATCTGCCGGCTCTGCTCTGCTTCCTTGTCCCTAAGGACTGTTTCCCAGGGAGTCTTACTGATTAACTCCTTGAAGTGCTGGAGGATTGCTTTCCTAAAATTTAGGGTCTGACCTTGCATTTCATCTCCCTCATACCCCTTAGGATGGTGAACTGCACTTGTGCATGATCACTGCAGGCCAGGCTGCCTCCTATCTTGCTGTCCCTGATAAGTTCACTAGCATTTGTGACCATCAGGTCTAGTATTGCATCCCTTCGGGTAGGGGTGTCTATTTCCTGCCTTAGGAAGTTGTTGTCTAGGCACTCCAGGAGTCTCCCCTGATTGCCTACAGCTTGCTTGTGCAACTTTTCCAACATATATCAGCGTGGTTGAAATCCCATAGTAGGATGAGAGCCTGTGAGTGTGATGTCTTCTAGAGTTGGAGTAAGAAGGCCTCATCGATGAGCTCCCCTTGATCAGGCAGCCTGTAGTAGACACAAATCACAAGGTTCCCTTTGTTGTTTTGATCCCTGATTCTTGCCCATAAGCTCTTGACCTTCTTGCGGCTGTTCTTAAGGGACAGCTCTTCGTGTTCGATCAATTTCTTAACAAAGAGGGCAACACCACCACCCCTCCTTCCACTCCTGTCCCTCCTGAACAGTTTGTAGCCATTGATAGCCATGCTCCATTCGTAGGATTCATCCCACCAGGTTTCAGTAATCGCCACTATGTCACAGTCTTCCTGCAGCATGGTAGTTTCCAATTCTTCCTGTTTGTTGCCCAGGCTGCATGCATTGGTATAGAGGCACTTCAGTAGGGACATGTTATCATCTTAGAGGGATATCCCTTTAATCCCCGAGGGTGTTCCGTGACTACTATCCTATTGTTCTCCCATTCCCCTAACCCTGACATGTTGTCCTGTTGCTTATCACTGGTGACTGTAGCATCACCATCTTCTCCCCCCTTCACATGTAGTTTAAAGCCCTGTGAATCAGCCCCACTACCTCCTGGGCAAGGATCTTCTTCCCCTTTTGAGACAGGTCTCTCCCCTTTGATACTAGAATTCCTGGGGCCGTATAGGCTATCCTGTTATCAAAACCACCAAAATTGTGGTGGTGGCGGCATCAGCCCCGGAAGAAAGTGGTGATGGAAGTGCTTCCATGCTACTTTTGTTTTCTCACAAAATCTAGTTAATGGGGGAAGTGGAAAAAATTCTTAGCCTTTGTAGTCTCTCCTAAGTGTGGTGCTACATGCTTGCTACCTTTGTACCAACTACAAATCCTAAATCTTAGGAGACACTACAAGAAGTTCTCCGAACAGACTTACAGCCATCTCTGTGTTAAGGGAGGAGCCCTTTAGAGCATGTAATCTGAACCCTGGTATGGAGACCCCATATGGACTTTTCTACTAGTAGAGGACCTGTTTCCCACTCCATCTGTCAATGAAGATAGTCTTCTAGGTATTCATAATCTCTGCTAGAAGAGTATGGAACATCCAAAACCTTGGAGATTGTCTTTATTGCACCACAGTGAACAAGCACTAAGATACAAGCACCAAGATGTGATGCAAGGCCAGAAGCATAGAACTGCTCTCCAAAATACAGGCACTTTACCTGGAAACTCAGTCTCTCTGGCATTTCTGAAGAATTCTTCCATCTCTGGAAATCTGCAGTGATACCATCTGGAGTTCCATTTACCCTCCTGCTAAGTCTTTGCATCTAAACATACTGCAACACTTAACAAAACATTAATGTTGTCAATGTTTTAAAAACAAACAAAACAAATAGAAAATTCTTCTCTGTAAGTAACAGTTGATTGGTGGTTTGAATGCAAATGGTCATATAGTTGACTTCTGTAGAAAAGGGGAAAGCAGAACACTATGGCAAAATCACAACACTGCTGACAATAGACAGATTCACAGTCTGCTGCCCCCCCCCTCCCCCCCCTTTTTTTTTTTCCCTGCTGTGGCATCCCATTAATAAATCTGTAGGTCAAACTGAGAAGAGTGTGTCTTAGAAGTACTTGTCTGACTGGCTCAAGTATTGGAACATCCATAGTGTAATTGTGCCAATATCTCAATACACGTATGGTAATTTTCAGTTACTTCTATTCAAGTGTCTCAATTCTCTGACAATTTCTAAATAATGCTTTGCATATCTTTGGTTTTTTTAAATCATGTATCTGGGTATCTTTAGCTTAAGATGTGGAGAGAAAGGTATTTAAGGAGAAAATAATTCATGATAAGTTAAGAGCTTGGTTAGCAGAAAAACTAATTTGAGTCCATAAAACATAAATGTAAAATGCTTCATTTAAACTACAAGCATTGCACATACAGTAGAGCATCCCTTATATACTGAAAGGTTTTAACTAGAGAGCAGTTATGGATAAAGAGATCTAGCAATTCTTTTTCCTTCCAAGGAAATCCTTGGATTGTAACTGCAGTCCTTCCAATTTGCAGTTACAGCTGTAATATTCTTTTCCTGAGCTATCAGATATCATATCCAGATGTCATACATGCATTTGTAGTTAGCTGTGCTCATTTTTCAGAAATTCCCAGCAAAGTATTTTCTCTTGACATATTTTCATCTATATCCAAGTAATATTTTGGTTTTGTAGGTTCAATTGTTTTCTCTGATCAATGATAAATAAGTAGCTTTTGGTTAATTATAATGTTTAAAAATAAAGTGAGTGTTGCTTACCTCTGAGGGAATGAGACTGGAATGTTTCAGTTGAAGGGACCTACAACAATCATCCAGACAAGGAATGAAAACTAGGAAAGGAAGCTTTTTCACTGCAAAATGTATTGAGACCATAACACACCTTTTCAGTACCACAAGTAATAAGCCAGTGTATTATGTTGTTATAGGAAGATATAGTTATATCTTCTGTATAAACTGTAAATTGGCATTCTAATGGCTGTAAATCTCCTTGTAAATAATGACTGTTTAGCATGAAGAAATTCCTACAGAATATAGCCTTGGAGTTGTCTCTTAAATAATTCATAGAGTAGGTAAAATGCGTATTTTTCTTTGGAGAGCTTTAAGTGTTGGTTTTTTCCCACGGAAGTGTTTAGCTTGATGTTTCAGGAAGAGTAAATTAAATTGTTCAAAGAAAAGCAAGTAGTATTTCTAAACAGTTCTAAAACTCGTATACTAGCTAATAGGTGTGATCATTTACCTGACTTGCACTGGTGAATATGAACATTATATACTGAATCTCAGGTTTGCAGCTTTAACACCTGTAAGTCTTCCTTAAGTCTCCCTTCTTCTCCTGGTAGGACTGGCAGCAGCAACCCCCCATCCCTGGTTGCACTAAGAATTTTTAAAACCTGGAGCTACTTTCTATATAGTTACTCTTTAATTCTTCAGTTCTAAGTTGTTATATTTCTCTTTTTTTTTTTAATGTTTAGTAGCAAATGCTTTCTTTTGTCAGAATGTATGTCTTGTGTTATTGAAGTTATATAAATTTATTACATAACAATTATAGAGAAAGAGCAAAATGTGTAACATAAGCTTCACAAATGTATGTGCTTGTGCCATAACTTCTGAAGTATCATTGTAATGGGGACTAAAAATAACAGTGTGCATTTTGTTATTGCTGCTTTGTTTTAAAAAATTGCTTTTGAAAACCTTGTAATAAAATAAGACTAACTGGACACTTGTGTTCAGTCAGATAAGGCCTTATCTATTCAAGACTTGACACTTGCTCATCTGAACTTTCAGAATGTAAAGCTAATAATTTGTTAAAGAGGTTGCTACATTATTTTCTGGCTTATATATTCTTCACAGCGGTATTACAGTTGCAAAAAATCTTTATTTCTGGTGCCAGTCTAAGATGTTAAATACCATCTTTTAAGCTGAAGTTGTAATGCTAGAAGAATATAAATATCATTGTATTTAATGTAGATAATGAACCTGGGTCATGGGAAGCAGAGATAAAGCTTTTCATGTACAAACAAAAAGCCTCAGGCTTGCAATTCAAAATCTGAAGCTGAGACTTCTACTGAAATACTGAAAAATAGCTGGCAGTCCCTGTACTTGTTCAAATTCTAAAAGTAATAAGTAGTTCTTATTTTGTAATTAGTTACAAAAATGAGATTTCAAGGAACCAGTCTAGTCAGACTTGACTTTAGCTGCCCTAAGGGTGATGATAAAGCTTTACAGATCGAAGTATCTCTGTAATATGCATGCCACCATCATACTGGAGCATTGCCCTTGTTCCTTAGTGGGACAGAGTGGAGCTTCCTCTCCCTCTAGGCCCTGTAGAAGGGTTTTCACAATCAGAGTTTATTCCTAAATGTATGGGTGCAAGCTTATAGAGACTTCACAATTTCTGACTTCAGAGGAATCAAATTTTATGCAACCTACTTAATTTTTGAAGCTTTAGTTATGATCTCATAACCTTGTTACAAAGGTGAACTGTGGACATTATTAGAACAAAATGTTTTTAGTAAGGAGCAGTTATCAGAAATTGTAAGCATCCAAAAATATTTCTGCTGGGATGCATCATATGATTTTATGTTGCCTTTGGCATCATTTAAGCCTTTACAGGTATTGGAAGCAACCTATGGGGGTGTAGCTCTTGACAGAAGACTATTCCAACATCATCTAAATGATTAAATGATTTCTAGCATTAGAAGTTTCACATTGCCCCTATTGTGTTTTTTCTTTTTTTTTTAAACGAGAACTAAATTAATTCAAGGCCTAGCTCTTGAACTATTAGTTTTTCATTCTTGATCTCTTTGTTACAGCTGTGCACTAGACACATTGTTGAAGTATACAATGTTTAGCAGATGTTGTGGGTGCAATTAGTTTTAAAGAGCCTTCCTGCACGATTTCCTTCCTGGTTGGTTTTTTTTTCTTTTTGCCACAATTGTGAAGTCAGTGTTCCTGAAGCTTATTATAGTGGTAGAGAAAGGGTGGGGAGAAAGAAGAAAGTCCTTGTATCTTCAACCCATACACAGGAATGATGCAAGACTATTACAGTCAGCTTACATATTTGAAAACAACCACCACCAAACAAACAAACACCCACCCACACAAAAGCATAATACACACTGGAGCCTTCTTACTCAAAACTAGTTTTATTTTTAAAAATAAGTTGAATGCATAGCACTCACAAAGATTCCATTGTTTTGGACATTTTGCATTTAGGAGCACCATTCTTATGCCACAAAAACCCCCACAATTTGGTTCTAATAGTAAGAACAGTGTATTTGTAATGTACATTGGTAAAGCCCTTTTAAATAATAGTGAAACTTCAGTGTACACTTTCTCTGTAGTCATTATGCAGCTGTAGTGTGAGAAAAAACTCAGACTAAGTAATAAATTAAAACCAAACAGGATAGAGTGGATCTTCTTACAGTTGACCTGAAGTCTTAAAATAGTCAAATAAAAAATACCCTCTTAAATGTAAATTTGCAGTATTAACTAATTGAATAAGCCCCCTGCCCAATGTAGTTCCAGTGTTAAGTATTAAAGTTTTATATATCAAATGCCTATGGGATAAATTTACTAATACTCCAAAAATGAAAAGCCTATACTGCTTTGTCACAAAGAAAGTTGACAAGGTAGCCGCTTTAAAGATTTTACAGAAAAAAAATTGCTACAGGCATCTGCTGTTATTTCAAGTCATGGTCTATTACAAAATTGTACATTCATAGCATCAGAGGTAGTTAGAGGAGTGAGGACTAGGATATAGCATTGCATCAAAATTAAACCAACAGAAAGAAGTCCATTTTCCTCTTAAATGGGTTGAATAAAAAGCGTGGCATCTCATGAGGTGGAAAGTCTCTACTTAACACTATCTTAGACATGGGGAAATATTCATTAAGAGAGGAAGAAAGGAGCAGGGGGGGGAACCCAAAACGAAACCAACTTGCAGTTTAATTAAGAACTGACCACACTACACCTATTTCAAAGCTGATTCTCTAGCAGAGAGGGTTGTCTCTTTCATTCACCTTCCTATCCCTCTTGACTTACACATAGATGCTACAAAAGCCTGCAAGAAAAATTAGATTTATGAAAACAAAACAAAACCCCCAAACAAAAAAAACCCCACAAACTACAACACAACCCAAAACAAATAAGCAAAAAACCAAACAAAAATCCCCAAACCACCAACCAAAATGGGAAACAGGATTTCTTCTCCTCAACAGTAAGTAGGTTTTTGTAGCATGTCGTCATTCTGCCCCACAGCTGTCCTCCCTCCCTTTTGAACATTATGGTAAGGGCCCCCTCTCCTGTGTTAAAGCCTTCATCTGAATATTGATAATGTATCTTAATTGCCTCTACTTTCAAAACAGTCTCTGTAGGATTTACAATACTTGTCATTAGATGGTACACAATTTTAAGTGCTGCCATGAAGACAGAGGAGATGTTAAAAAAAAAGCCCACATACAATAAAGATATTTTAAAGTAGTAATAATCCTGTGATCCATACCTCCCTCTTCCTGCCATACCACAGGAGAAAGTCAGGTACCTTCTTGTGTGTCCTGACATTATGTTTGAAAAAAAAAAATAAAAAAATCCTCCATTAATATCTCTACCACCATTTTCACCCAAGAGTTGGATGAGTGAAGCTTTCTACCCTCAGACTATCCACTCCACAGGAGATAATGTAATTCCACAGTTATGTAATTAGCACCTTAATTGTGATAAAGCAGTTCACTCTGTAATATATTTTTGATCCACCTGTTTAGAAAAGTAAATCTCTGCCTTTCCTTTTAGAAGTCCCAAATAGTAGAAGATTGCCTAATTATTACCTGAGAATTTCCCTCCACTATAAGCCTGACAAAACTAGATTTCTATAAGCATTTAACTGTACTTTTTTGTACAGGGGATGCTGTCATTACAACTGGAGGATGTTTTCTGTTGGTTAATAATGTGTGTGCGCGCACACAGGAATCACAGCCATTGTAGTTCTGGTACAGTACAAGTTCAGCTGAAACTTTCTTCAATTACTCAACATCCCACTGCTGGACAGTAGTTTCATACCTACATACAGTGAACACTAACATATCCCTTTGGTACTCTGCCGTGTAGTTGCCCTGAAGAAAAGCAACTCCAGTTGCTATAGTCTATTCCTTCTCTACCTTCCTCCTTCAGGTTATACCCAATTAAGTGTACAAACCAGCAGCACAGAGTAACAAGTAGAAAATTCCCTGAGTTAGTATGAAAGAGTTACTTTAAACATAAAAAGGATAGGGAGGACAAAGAAGCAAAAAAGATAGTGTCTATCCCATGAGGTATTTGAAACTTAAAAATTGCCAAAATATCAGTTAACTCAAATGCCTTAGCCTAAAGCAATTATCTAACACAAGTGCTGAAAAAGGGGCAAGATTATGGAATTAGCCAGATGAGATTTGTTTCTTCCTGTGGTCCCCAGGTATCTGGAGAAGTCTACCATTCAGCGGATTCTTAAGTTTCAGTAAATTTAAAGTTGTGTTAATACTGTGTGGTGGTATTACATAAATGTCTTCAAAATAATACTGCATATCTCCTTCATTAAAAGGCAAATCTGTAATTACTCCACAGCTGTTTTTCTTTTGACTAGCATTTCAAAGATGTGTGTTAGAAGCACAGAGTATTCCGAGTGCCAGAGTAAGAACTTACTACCTCCAGGTATACACATTTTTTTTAGAGGGTGTTCTGTGTGCTTATTTTTGTAGTCTATATTTGAGCTATGGTACTGGTTGCAAATCCAGTTGCGCTTTTTTTTTCCTGGAAATACACTTTTCATTCCATTTGTTGTCCCCAAAACTGTTCTGGGGTTTAATTAAAAAAAAAAAAAAAACCAACCAAAAAAAACCCCAAAACACCACACCCAAAACGAATTCCCCTTAACATAACTTTCCACCCCAAAGAAACAAGCACAAAACTATTTTGTACTTATCACCTCTCAAAGCAGGGAGTAATACAGGAATATCGTCCATTCACTTGGTAACTCCGGTTGTAGGAGACACTGATACATGGCTTCACTTCTAGCGGAACAGCCAGTGACACTGCAGCACCAGTCTGTACATGGCCTCGAGCCTGAACACTACTAGACTGTAAGGCAGCAGGGCAAGTCTGAAGTGGGTAAGATGCTGTATGATTAGATGATAGTATCTGTTGACAGTTTTGCTGCTGTGAGGTCTGATGGTGATACTGTAATGAAGACTGATGAGCTTGGAGATACTGTGGTACCTGCTGTTGAGTATTAGCCTGCTGGGGAGTTGGAGCTGGGGTCTGAAATACAGTATGTTGGGCAGACTGAGTATGTTGTACTTTTTGCTTGTTTGCTTCCTTCACATCATTATCATGTGCACTAAAAAATGGAGAAGACAGAAGACATTAAAATAGCTTAAAATAATTTAAACTCTTCTGGGTTAACTTCCAAGAGCACTAAAAAATGGTGCAATTATATGAAAGCTTTCGAGGACTTTAAAAACAAAGAAGAGAAAGTAATTCTAGGCTAGCCTTTAAAAACAGATATCTAAGGTTTTAAAATCTGTTTCTTTAGGATGCAGTTTCTTTTCACCATTTCACTTCACTGCATAGCAATGCAAAATGCAGATAAATGCCAAGTACAATACAAATAATACAGCAGTATCTAAAATTACCAGTGCAATAAAGTCTGCTAGTGTCCCGCAATAAAGAGCCAGATTACCAGAACCTGAAATTAAAACTTACTTGCTGCTTCTACCTCATTTAAATTGGGTAACAGGGTATAGAGGTTTTAAAGACATGGTATCAGAGAGGTTTTAAAGATCTGCATTACAGTACTTAAAGATCATATGTATATTGATAATGGATTCTGTTCTGAGGAGTGGAAATGCTTTTTTAATTCCTCCACCTTTTTTCTAGTCCACCCAGTACTTATGTTAGACAGTTTACCTCACCTGAATTCCCTTTGATTCACACCTGTCTGAAATGTGTTTAGACATACTCTTGCTCTTATGCTGCAGTTAAGCAGGTGCTACCTACACACTTCAGTCAGGTGTAAAGTCATCTAAGTTTTTTGGTACTGCCTATCCAGGTGAGATCTCTTGAAGACAGCCGGGATCAAACCCCTCACCAGTTTTTCCTAGAAGACTGGTAACTTTTTATGGTGCACTGTAAAGATGACTGAAAGGCTTCACTCCCCACGCCCCAGGTGTTCCAGAGCCAAACTGAAAACATTTCCATAACAGCACTTGCATGCTTTACATTAGTGAAGCCCAAAGAGGCCATCAGGAATGATAATGTCACACTTGGAAGGCGTGATTCTTCCAGATACAGCTGTTCCTGTGTTTCTATGGAGCACAACCGTGTTTAGATCTGGGCAAGAGGAAACTTCAGTAAGAGGAAAGCAGTTACAAGTTTTGATCTTAAGGTTTAGAATAAAGAGCTGTGTAACATCCCTTCCCAATAAGGTTCACTTGGCACTTGTTGGCATTTTTATCTCATGCCAGCTCTATCTCTCTACTGTAGTACAGAAATGGATACATCTAAAATAGCTACAACCTCCTGGTCATTTCTTCTCTCCAAAGATGGCCACTCAGTCTGCATGTTTGATCCATAACTTGTTTGGAGCATCCCTTAGAACTTCCAAGGCATAAAGTAGGAGCTTCTATGCCTTCAGTACTCTTCACTATCTCTTTTTGCTCTCTGAACACACTACAGAGATTTGGAACAAGCTATTTAACAGATTCTCAAAGCATGCCAGAAGATGTTCAGTGGAAATGCAAGACTGAGGTTGGTTTGTTGAAAAAAAACCAAAAAACAAAAAACAAAAAACAAAACCAAAACCAGGAAAGAGGTTAGATCTGGTAAGATTTTCTTTTTGGAAAGAACAAAAGGAGTTAGTACCTAAGAATATTACCTAAGTATTTTTAGAACAGAAAAACTGAAATTCAAAAAGAAATTTACTTTCAGTGCTAGCAGCAAGTAAGCATACTAACAGATGCAGAAATGGGCTTAAAAAAAAAAAAGTTGCTGCTGTTAACTTACATTAATAGTCGCTCAATACATGGCACTAGAAAATCCCAGGAGTATGCAGTAAGATGATGCAGTCGGGTAGGCCACGTTGGAGAGAGATGCAAGATAATCCTTGAAGAAGCTACACACGCAGTAGCAACTAAAGAAGGGGCATAATTTAAAAATGCATGATCTAGAAAGAAGGAGTAAGAAAATTATTAAGTTAGACATTGTCTGTCAAGACAACAAAGGAATCATTACCTGAATTATGTAACTCACCTTGCAGTGATACTTCCAGAAAGTAATCAGCGTATTTTGCCATATATAACTTAGTCTTCTCTAAGCAAACCATTGGCCAGCCATCATGAAGATCAGTCTCATGGACAGCAATAGAAAGATAATAGTCGATGAAATGAGCAGCAGTTGGGAGGCACAAATTCCACTGAAATGTTTCTAGCAACAACAACTCCATATGAAGCAAATTCTGTTTTGTTAGTACCAAATTCATGTTAGTCATACAACCCAAGCTGTTCAACTGTTCAAGTTTGGGAACACTGTCTTCTTTTTCTTCAAATTTACCTTCAGGTGAACAGAAAGGGGAGGGGGGGGAAAAAGGTTCAGAATGAGTGAACTATAAAACAGATTGTATCTTATGTCTGCCTGGATGATATTTCAATTCTACTGTGTCAAAAAAGCTTGAAACTTTCCTGCAGATTCAACACTCAAATGGAAGATGTCAGAGACAAAAAAAAACCACCCAAAACCAAAAAAACCAAAACAATACAAAAAACCCAAAAAAACACACCACAAAAAGAGGGGGGATGTACTATAAAAGGGCTAAATTTCAGCAGATAATGTCAAACACTGTGCAGGATACTGTGGAGTGCCATGTTTCCTGTTGGTTTCCCACCTATGCACACAGAAGCCAGTTGCTAGGAGCAGAAGTAAGCTGCATTAGGACATCACTGGCACTGCATGTGCAAGTTTTTGTCACCAAATTGTTGTATAATGTATCCCCATCATCAATGAAATACCACTGTGATGTGACTTGGCACACACAACAACACAGCATTTGGCTTTAACTGCCCTCCTGCCCCCACACACCCTTTTAGTTTCTAAAACTCTAATATTAGAGGACAGCTTGAGCTCTAGCCAGTGTGGCTGCTTGTAATACCTGTTATGGTAAGCACAAATTTAGATTCGATAGCTGGTGAGCTGCTCCAGCAGTTCAAACAAGTGGATTTAAGCGATGAGCATCTGAAACCCCACACTGACATATATACTGTTTCAACTCTAATACTGCTAACAGCTTCAGCTTTCCTTGAACTTTAACTTGTCAGGCCTGAAGCAAAAATGGGTGTGTAAAACACACATTAATAAGAGAAACAAGTGTCACATTTCCATACAGTTGTGATATTTCCATTTCATTGCAAATTCTTTCCATTTACACTCCATTCAGTACTACACGATATGTCATAAATGCAGATTTTTTAGAGCGTTTTGTGGGACTAAACGTACTAACATTTGCTTTTTTTTCAACAGTGGAGATACTTATACAGGACTTAATCCAACACCATTCCCAGTCTGTTAGTTTTTGCTTCCCGTACTCCAGTAATTATAGAAATAAGAAAAATTATGTGACTCCTGAAACTTTTATTACATCTATAACCTTATCAGGTATCTCACAGTGTGATGTGTCCAACTTGTTGCACTCCTGTTTAAACTGCCTGTTTAAGCCAGAGAGGGCAAAAGTTCAGAATAGCATTCTGGTTTGTGCTTTCTGAACCAATTCATATACTACTTCTCAGAACAGTGAGTACTCCAGGCTTTCAGAGCTCTACTTTCAGCTTGCCATAAAAACATGGCAGATGTGAATTTTTATTTTTTTTTTTTAATATAATTCTCTTTAGAACATGAAATTAATTTCAAAATCTGGCATTAGTTCAAAGCCAATGCATTTTCCTAAATGTATTACACTGGTTTCTAGATGCAAAATTTTCATAATCAGCACCTCATCCTTTGCCAAGAGAAGACTGCTAGCTGGCGGCATCCAGTCAAAGTTTACCTCCAGAAGAATCTGCAATAATCCTTTTTCTTGTTTAACTGTTCTGCTGAATAGCTGTATTGGTGGAGATGGGGGATGCAATGAAAGGAAGTGGTATACCAAAAATAGCCAACACCTCTGCCAGATCTGGTTTTCTAGCAGAGTGCCTAGAGCTGCAATATTATATATCTTACTTGAGAAAAATCAAAATAGATTCAGAGAAACAGATCAGCAGAAACTGAACCAACAGTTAGTCCTGCTGCTGGAACCTGTTTCTCTGAATCTATTGGTTTAAGAAAAAGTGCCAGCAGCTATCCCAGCAAGCTACACCCGTATTTCTTTGGGGACATCTAAAAGAAGTCCACAAATGTTTAAAGGTGGATAGACACCACAAGAAACTAGCCAACATAAGCATCACAGTTCATAGTAAGTGTAATTAATTCTGTCTTTAGAGTACTGTGCATTCACCAATATATTTCACCAGCATTACATTTTGTATGTGATGATAGAGGATTTATGCTAGCCTTGGCTTGCTTGAAGAACATTGCAATTTATGAAATCTGAAGTATTCCATAACCACACAGCACCACCAGCAGAGTGCAGTGCGTCTACCTGTGGTTTATTCAATTCCTTCCCTTATCACAAGTTATGCAAATTTCTTATTTCCAGGACAGGATCTACTTATTTTGAGACATCTTTAGAAAGACAATCTTTCTATTCCTACAACAAAGCTCTGGAAGTTCACCTTGGAATAATTTGTCTCCAAGTATAAACATTCGGTTTTAATCACAGTTTTGTTTTTCCTCCCCTCAGTTTCATCGGGTGCCAACAGAAGTCAAACCAACAGTCTAAAGAAAAGCTCCACCAACTGGGCCAAACTGAAATACACAAATCTGACTTTTATAACCACTCTGTTTACCTTATCTGCTATATCCCACCAAGACACACCTTGTATTTGGCAGTAGAACCTAGATTGCTCCAGTTAAAAGTTTGGTGCTACATACTTACTTGCTAAAAGTAAACAGGAAAGAGCAACCACATGCAGCTGCTGTATAGATATGTCATAACGATCCATAAAGAGGTCCAACAGATACACAGCTAGATGTCGTGCAGCTGGACAGAGCCTGAACCGATTGCTCACAATGGCAATTAGATCTGCAAAGTATCGTCTCAGATGTAACTGGGGAGACTGGCCTTTGTAGGAGGGCAGCTTCAGCTCCTAGATGGACAGCAGCATGTATATTTATTAAAACCATCATTTAGTTTGAATTGTTAACAGATTAAAAAAAAATTATATTCTTCAATTTATCATGGAATTTTCAAAGGATTTCTCCCCTCTTCTTTCTGTTCCCATTGTTTCAGCATCCTTTTTCACAGAAAAAAATCTATTTGCCTTATTACAAGACCCAAGAAATAATTTGGTTCCCCACAACATTAGTATAATAATAATTTAAAGTTTAACATCTTTCAGTTGGGCAATTGGCTAGAGTGACTTAAGCTTTTACCACTTCTGTTGCATTAGCTCTACTGTAAAGGCTCTACCTCCTCCCAGCAGCGAAACAGCAAGGGTCTATGAGTACTCCTCAGCTGCTTCAATGCAAAGTCCAACAGTTTAACACAACCCCACCCTGCTACAGCTCAATCTGAGCAACCAAACTTTGTACTCAAGTGTTTTCATGTTCCAGTGCTGCCAGATCTCTTGGAGGCATCTGCATGAGAAGGGTACTAACAGCCAGGGGAAGACAGCAACTTTAGGAAAAGGAATGGGATGTGCAATGTGTCAACATTTGCTGCATGTGTGTGTTTAAACACTGATTTAATCTGATCTGATTGATGTTGCACCGAGACTGATTACAGTATGCGCTCAGGCATTAGTTAAGCGTATATAAACCTCACATGACCTCAGATTTGAGGACAGGGGACCCCACAAAAGAAAAGCCTTACCAACACCACAGATGAGAAAAATATGTGGCATGATCTATTTTGAATACAAAATTTGGACAGAACATTCCCCAGTCTCCTGCCTAGTAGCTAATATTTCCTCTTGTATAAAGCAGAACAGCAGTGCTGTCTTCTGTTATCAGGAAGAAATTGATGTGTTAGATTGTACAGCCTACTCACTCTAAGTAGGATTTTGAGTACAATTACAATTCCAGCAGGATGGTCTTGTGACATCAAGTTGGAATGGAGTCATCCAAAATTTTCAGTTTTAAGGTGAATTCAAAGCTCTGAAACATGGTACGGAAGTGAGAAAACCCATGAACAAACCTAGAACTTCCCCATCCATACCTAAGCTTTAGAATTCATCTTTCATAACACTTAGCTTTAGTAATAGGAACTTTGGTAGCAAATAAATTATCCCATCCTTCTCTTGTGTTCCCCCCTGCTACTCCGGGGGGGGGGGGGGGGGGGGGGGGTTTTTTTCCGCTCCCCACTCACAAAAAAAAAAACCCCCCAACACAAACCTTAAGGCCACACACACACTTTTTTTGTGAG
>JAAGNO010004166.1:23073-125215 GCA_033439905.1 Ceryle rudis | reverse complement strand
ACATTTCATTAATTATCCAGTTTATATATCAGTTTCTCTTTTTAAGTATTATGGCTTTGTTACGTAATCTAATTAAATACTGAATCTTAATTATCATATTTTAATATTTACAGACCTGCTTTCCACTTACATAGCCTTTTGTTTCTTCACAACACCCAAGTTAGCTGAAAAAATGCATAACTGAAGGCATTTGGCTTGCCTAAGGCCACAAAGAGAGAACGGGTTCTGAGTCTTTGGGCTTTCTGATTTTCCATATTTTTTTCAGGTAGCCCAACTATCAGTTTTCACACTATCAGTGTTAAGCATTTCCTGCCTTTATTGGGTTTACATGGCAAGGTTTTGTTAGCAGGGGTGCTGCAGGTGTGGTTTCTGCAAGAAGATGTTAGAAGTTTCCCTCATGCCTTTCATCCCATCTAAAACCTTCACTGATATACTTGACATCTCTGTCTGTTTGGAAGAGGCAGGATGTTCGTAATATTTTAAAAAATACATAGTTGTGAATTGTGTGAAATAATAAAACAAAATCCATGGTACTCCAGATGAGACTTAGTGTTATACTCTATGTCATTCCCCCTTCAGGTAACGTACAGTCTTCAATGTTTATTTGTTAGGTCTGGGTGGCAAGGCGTATTTTGGTGTGGAGCAACTCTTGTAACAAGTGTTTCTCCTATTCTCCTATTTTCATCCAAACTGAGTTTCAAACTAGCATTTAGCATACTAGCATCAGCTAGTATGGGTGTATGACCTACCTTTCTTGTCCTAAATAAGACTTTTGGGTGGCAGTGCTGCTTTTTGCCATCTTTGAACATTTTGACATTTATGAGACCTTTTTCACATTTCATAAGATTAAATGAGAAAGAAAATATTGTTCCTACTAGCTAGTACAGAATTAGGAGAGTTATCACAACAGCTAGGAGTAGATCTGCAGAAGAATCTAGGTATATTCTTGTCTGACAGCTGAGATGTTAGCACTTAATGAAGTATTCAAAAGCCAACGCGCTACGTAGAGGGCAGGTTAGTCGGACAAACCAGTGCAAGAGCCAGTTCATCCTAGATCACATTGCTGCAAGAAAATTAAGCATGGAGACACCTTTCTCAGCTCTGAAGTCATAATCATAAGCCCTCTCCTGGAGTTGGATACATAAGCTCACTCTTTCTTACAGAATATAGTCAGAAGTAACAGTGCCTACGTTTTGTTAAATAAAGTGTTCAGGCAGAGTACAAGGACCCGGAGTGTGTGTTCAGGCATGCTCTCTGCCTGATTAGCTTGAAGATTTTCCTTTCACTTCTGAACATCAGATTTCTGAATTTCCTGGTGTTGTAGCTTATTTCTTGCATCTTGCTGAAGTTGCTGCTTTGCTTCATTTGGAGATAATTAATCACTGGACCAATGTATGCGAGTGACCCTGTTGCATAGTAATTGAAATGTTCATCTGGGAGAAGGATTTTTGCTGACTAATCCCAAAACTACTGAATATTTAAGTACTTTATATTGAGTAGTCAACAGGGCAGAAACTATTATACATCTGTCTGTTCTATCTAGCAAGTGCCCTCATAACTTGTCATTAATTTGTACTAATTTTTTGATGGTTTTTGGCCAATTGTTCTATAATGAAAGATCAAACCCAATCAATGTTCCAAGTGGCTGCATTAACCAATACGCTTCTAGTAAAAAGAGTTACTTCCATGTCTCCTTTATCCACATTTTATTTTGAGCATGTTTGCTTAGGCATTTTCTGATTATGGACTGCTTCCAGGTTTGGATTTGGGTCAACATACCACCCCTGTACACTCTTGATTACATGGGAAGAAAATAAATGAGTAAGAGTCATGTAGTGTAGCTGTAGCTATTGGAATAGAAGGATCTCACGAGAATGGGAAGCCATGAATTTTGGTGGACACTGTCACAATTTCTGGCTAGATAGCAAGGAAACATCATAGCTAACTTCCATCTGACCAGAGCCTGGATTCTGTGAAATTCTTTTCATTATCTCAGTGTTGAACTGCTGGCTTTTATAGAAAGATTAATACCGGTACAGCATGCTTGGCATACCTCATTACCAAAGACGTGCTCTGCAGAGATCAGTTCTCTGTTCTTTGCAGAAGAGAGCCATTTGTTAGAAATTTTCTCATTGCCTATAATGTCCCACTGTGCAGTTATAGTCATGCCATGTTAAACAGCATCATGTTTCACTGTCAGACACTAGCAAAGCAAACTTTCTTTTCAGTCTGAGCTTAGAAGTAGAACTTCTTGCCAGAAACCCACTAGACTCCTCCTGAGTGTGGTAAGATTTCTATCTCAATCCATCAAGCAGTAGCATTTGCACACTGTATTCATTCTTTTCAGATTTTGAAGTCTGATTAAGAGGAAAGAAAAATACATGGTCTTTGCACCTGAGTTTTCATATAATCTCAGATAGGAAAAGGACAGCTATTTCAAATAAACTGAGGGAGACTGTGTACATTGTTGTACATCTTAATGGAAATGTCTCTGCAGTCCAGCTTTAAAAGTCTCAAAATTACATCACCGTAGGGTCTACTGTGTGCTTATGAAACAAATGACTATATTAAATATAATAATTAACTCTCTTATCTGATATATAAGCACTATGAATTGTATTGAAAACAGAAGTGTTCGATCCAGGGATAAAAATTTCACAAGGTATGAGGTTACCTGATTTTCCCAGGTAGGATTTATCTCCCCTAACTATAGACTCCATTGTAGTCTGCAAAGACAGCTAACACTCCTGAGGAATGAGGGATGCATCTGAAGATAACCATCTGACAAAATGGACAGAAATCACTCTCTAGAGGTACCACTTTCTTTCCATGGTGTATACAACAGAAACAGCAATGATGAGCTTAGACATGACATTTGAATTTGATGTGGCCAAACTTAGACAAGGTTAGCTCCTTCAGAAAACAATTTAACAAAGAAAACTCTTCTAATTTTAGACAAACAGTCTGAAAGAGTCTTTTATTTGCTCTTTTCCTTTTTTAGTTTTTGGTTGGTTGGTTGGTTGGTTTGTTTGTTGGGGGGTTTTTGATGGAGGTGGGGAGAAAAAAATCTGAGAAAATTCAGAAATTCCTTAAAGGAGAAAAACACACCTGGAGATGTCAACTTCTATTCCCAGGTGTTACTGCTTTCTCTACGCCAAACTTAAAACAGTAGTTATTTTTGAAGCCAGGAAGTAATTTTATCTGAACTACTATTTTAGTGGCCTCTATCTGTTGTGAAGAGTTTGATTAAATCCTAGTGTTACCCACAGGAAATCTACAGTGCATTCAGAAATTAGTACAGAATAAACCAGGTACTCATAATCAGCAATATCCTCTATTCAGGAACAGTACTTGTTGAAATGTTATCTTTTTATACTGTCTTATTGAAGCTAAACTGTGGTATTCTGAGATAAGAACAAAACAAATTATGAGAGTTATAACTGAATTTGATGACAAATTCAAGTTTTATTCACAAACAACAATTCTTCATTGGAACTTTGGAACTAAAAATATTTGAACATAGAAAAGATAAGTACGAGCAATAAAGTTCCTGTGGTAACATAACATCCTCCATCTGCATAGTGTTTGATTTTTTTTTTTTTAATTATGTTATTATTGCATCGCATTCATGTTTGTTATTGCATTTTACTATTTAAATTCAAGAAGAATCAGGCCAATCAAAGTATCATTACAGGCTTTTGCAAAGGCAGATTTTTTTCTCTGGTACTAGTCAGGACAGGTGACTTTCATATTAACGTGTCTCTGAACAGGATTAATTCCTTGTAAGGTTATACAGTTACAACAATTTGTCAAAAACGTTTTCTAAAATTACTTGGGAATTACCAAACCATCTTGATTTAGATCAGAATTATGTAACTTAGGTATTTTTTTTCTGTTGCACCTGCTTGCTAAGTATAATGGAATAATTTTCAGCAGTGAAGCTAATTTTGCCATAATTTTATTCACACTGAACAAAGCATAAGCACTTAAAATGAGAGAATAGTCTTCTATTTAGATGTTAGTTCATATCTTCTATCTTTCCTGGTATTAATAGTTGATGATTATTTTGTCCACAAAATCCCCAATTACTTTTACTGGAATTTTTTTCAGTACTTGTTGTTACTTGTGGAAATTTTTGCTTTAGGGAAGCACAGCTGCCTGTTTAAAATTGTACTGGGATTAAGTTGTTAAATACCTTTTTATAGCCTCGGTGTACAGCAGTTTATTAATTGAGTATAACTTCTAAACAACTGAAAATAAGCCTGTTTGTAAACTGCAGACAGAATTCATACATTCTAGTCGTTCCCAGGGCTTTAAATCAGTCATAGGCTTTCTGAGAACAATTTAGTTTAAAAGATTTAAATGATGAATCTGTCAAAAAGGCTGAATATGGATTTGATTCACAGCTATTCTGTCTGTCTTGGGAAAACTATTCATTAGTTCACTGATGATGCTATGACTGATCATTCTTTTGGCAGATTTCACAACTACTTTTGTAGATAGGCTTTAGATAAGGAGAGCTTAGGTGTTGTTTTAGCAACTAGACTTGATGTTACCAGGTCAAGAAACAGAAAATTTGCATGGACAGTTACAAGAGCTCTGCAGGCATGTAATAATTAGACTGAGTCTTCTTTTTTATGCATATATTTACATATATATATGTGTGTGTATTTATAATACACATGTATGTATAAGTACATATTTGTATGTATCTATATGTGCACATGATTCATTGGATTATCCTTATGCTGGTATTATGCTTGGCAAAGTCACCCTAAAGTTTCATATTCCATATTGGCTTTTCAAAATAGCATGTGACAGTGCCAATATTCAAATAATAAAAACTTGTTAAAGATGGGCCTTTATTAAATCTTAGTTATATAGGATATTGAACAACTTCTGTTTAAGAGCCTGCATGATCTGAGTTGTAACACAGTGGAAATGTTTCAGGAGCTCAAGGTCCTGAAACTTCAGGTTTTTGTTACAGAATGCTGTCTCATTACTTTTATTTTCAACTATGTTTATATCTAATCATTTAATTCAGGTCACAATATTTTTTTTGCATTGTCCATGAAGGAACTTTTTTTTTTTTTTGTAGAAATGCAGAGGCTGAGTAAGTTTTCTGTCAGTACTAAAGGTGTTCTTTAGAGTTTTGTGTTGGGAGAGGCAGCTGTTCTGTGTCTTGCAATCTCCTGAAAGAAATAATAATTCTTTTCCTTAATGTATCTGAGAGGATTACCTGCTGAGTTTCTCTCCCCACATCTTCAGAGCCTAAACTATTATAATATTCAAGAAAGATCCTTAGAATAATCTATAAATCAGATTTATAATCCATCTGTTCACAATGTTCTTCTTTTACAAGAAGTCGCAAGTAACTTTTGAATACAATCAACAAAGGAGATTTTAGGTGTTGAAAACATCAATATGCAAGAATAGTAGGAAAACAGTCATGTCTTGTGTAAGCAGTGAAACTTCCTCCCTATTAGAGGAGATGGACCATGGTTACTTTCCATAAGAGTTCAGGTAAAAATAAAACAGGGGTTGAAAGTTAACAATTTCTTCGTCTTCTTTATTTTTTCTTTTTCATTGTATTTAAGTATCACTGAATCATTTTAGTGTGGAAGAGCATAACGGACAATCACACACAGACCAATGTGATCAAGTGAATGCCACTTTATTAACTACAGGGTGTGGTTTATATAGTCATCCCCTCTATGCATATGCTACCTGTAACATTATCATTGCTTAAGCAGCTTAAGCCCACTCTTGACTAGTTATCACACTGCAAGCACGCGGTGGTGTCTTATCTTCCACATTCTCCTCGGTATTCGGGAGTTGTCTGCTCCGTTCTGTCACTCCCTCCTTTTCATCCTTGAGTGTCCTTGACTGAGGCCTAGGCTTCTTCTGCTAAATAGGCCGGATTGCTCACATGTCCATTCTTTGCTAAGAAATCCTCAACATTTTAGGTTGGAAGGGATGTCTTAAGATCATCTAATCCAATCTTCCTGCTCAATCAGGGTCACCTAATACTGGATTCTCAGGACCTTGTAGAGTCAAGTTTTGACTGTCTCCACAGATGGAGACTATATAACATCTTAGGGCACCCTGTTCTAGTATTTGACCCCACTTACACTAAAAAGGTGGTTTTCATGTTCAGATAGAATTTTTTATGTTCAAATTTGTGTCTGTTGCCTCTTGTCCTGTTAGTGTGTGCTACTGAGAAGAGCCTGGATCTGTCTTCCTTATTGCCCCCATCAAGTATTTATACGTATTGATGAGATTCCCCCTGAGCCTTCTTGTCTCCAGACTGAACAGTCCCATCTCTCTCAGCCTCTCCTCATATGAAAGATGCTCCAGGCCCTTAATCACCCTTTGGCACTGCCTTGGATTTGCTTCATTAAATCCATATCTTTCATGTACTGGGGAGCCCAGAACTATGCCCAGCACTCCAGATGGGATCCATCCAGTGCTGAATAGAGGGGAAGGATCACCACCCTTGACCTACTGGCAAGGCTTTTCACAATGCAGCCCAGGAAGCTGTTGGCCTTCTTTGGCTTAAGAGCATATTTCTGGCTCACAGTCAGCTTGCTGTCCACCAGAACCCTGAGATCCTTCTCTGTAGAGCAGCCTTCTAGATGGTTGGCCTCAAACTATTGTTGCATGGGCTTGTTCCTCCCCAGATGCAAGACTTGCATTTCCTTTTGTTTAACTACATGAGGTCACTCTCTGCCTAGCTAAAGTGTGACACAACCCTCTGGTGTATCAGTCACTCTTTCCCAGTTTTGTATCATCATGAAACTTATCCAGGTCATTAATGACAATGTTAAACAGGATTGGACACAGTACTGACCCCTGGCATACATTGCTGAACTTTCTATGACTTGATTGCAACCCTCTGGACCCAGTTTTCAATCTGTCACACTGTCCACTTGTCTAGCCCATACTTTGTTGACTTGCTATCACGTAATTATGGAAGTCAGTGTCAAAACCCTTACTAAAGTTGAGATAAGTAACATCCACTGTTCCCCCTCATCCACAAACCTAATCACCTCATTGCAGAAGGCTCAAAGGTTGTTTAAGGAATGTATAGTACTGTATTTTTAGAATGTAAATTCATCTTGTTATTTTTTTAATGTCATTAGTGTCATAACGTTAATTTTTTACTGGCAGTTTCTGTCTGAAGAGAAAATTCTAAAAGCCCCTCTATCAACACTATGAATTGCTGTAAAACCATGAAAAGACTGCTCCTTGTAATAAATTTTTTAATGCTTTTGAAAGAAGAAAACACAAGGGAAAACTTGGTAGAGTCTGAACTACACATTATAAGGATTCTTTATAATAATTTTCTGTTGCAGAGCTAAAGTACTTCAGAGCTTTCCCTTAGAAGATTCCTCTGTTCACTCCCCAGTTTAAAGCACAAGAAATCTAATATCATAATGGCAAATAAACTTGCACATTTTCCTTAGGACTGAAAAAGCTACACCTGTCCTGCAAAAATGTCTTCAGAACATCCTAATTTTGGTATGAAGTGATGCACACAGCAGTATCTTATGAAGAAAATAACCGGCAATCTGGTCTGATTCACTCCTTTTCCATTGTTTGCATTGCTGTTGATAACTAAAAAAAAAACCCTTAATTTTAAATTCTGGTATTAAAAAACCCACTATTATTTTGGTCTCGCATCTCACTGCATGCATGAACTGGGAATTTCCATCACCAAAATGGCAAAAAATTGCAAAAAAACCCAGGCTCTTACAGAACTGGAAAGGGGACCTGTATTCATACTTTCCATACTAGTTCTCTGTACTTGCTCCCTTTTGGGATTTGAATATAAGTCATGTTTCTTGAAATGCTGCTTTTAATATCTGTGTAATAGAATCTGGCTTAGCAGGAGAGAAATGGATACTTCCTATAGTCACTGAATGGTTTTACACATTTTTAGTTATTTTTATATTGCTGTTTTGCTGTGTTCTTATGTGTTCTAAGTCTCATGTACTTTGGGATGATTGTGAATGTACTTCTCAGGGCAGAACTTAAGCAGTATTACTAATGCCATGACCACAGGTAGAAATAGGACATAATTGTTTCAGTACTGGACACCACAAATGAGGGGCTCTTCCATGCTGGTTATTCTGTTCAGTACAGGATTCCTGTTGGGCAGACTCTTCACAATATTACTTGTCGCTATTTTCAGTATGATTGTCATAATCATATAACTATTATAAGCATAGGGGTAAATTTGAATAGGAAAAGGTTGTTTGGGGGTGAGATACAGTTTTAATTCAGTATTATTTTTTTCAATCCTTATTTTATTAGGATTGTCGGGGGATTTCTTGCGTTCTGGAAGATACTCTACTCATACTATCAATGGTGCCTGGTCGCCCTGGTCTCCATGGTCTCAGTGCAGTCGTGACTGCAGTAGAGGTATACGGAATCGCAAACGTGTCTGTAGCAATCCTGAGCCCAAGTATGGTGGACTTCCTTGCCTTGGCCCATCTCTAGAGTACCAGGAATGCAACATTTTGCCTTGCCCAGGTAAGAGTCAAATAAAATGCAAGAAGTATGTGAAAACAAAATAACTCATCTTTGAGGCTTTATCTTGCAATAGTTCATTTGGATTTTTTTAAAGTCGCTGGGTTTGGGATTCATTTTTTGAGTAAACTACAGCTCAAATTTGCCTTTATAATATAAGTCTATTTGGGTAAGATTCCCATGTGATGTCTATCAGTTTATCATCAACAGTACTAATGGCTATGTCATTTTTCACTTGTGAGACTTTGACTGTAAAAATATAATTTTAATAGGTAAACTTCTGAGAGAAAAAAGACATAAGAAATCTGTCAAGACATGAGAAAACTGGTTTAGCCTTTATTTAAACTTAAAATATCATTTTCATCACTGTGGTTGCTGGCATTAAATCTGTGCTAGCTTATGAGTATACAGCATCCAGCAAATAAGATTCAGACCAACCACCAAACTAGCAGATAACTCAAGGAGGCTGTAAAGATTGTTCTTGGAATCTTGTTTTTCAATGAAAGTTGGTTTATGATTCTATGAAAAGGATTACAAGTAGAATATATGTTTTCAAGAACCTACTTTGGATTATAAATCATTGTTATATTTTAGACATCTGGGGAAAAAAAAAACCAACTTGTTTTCAGTGACTTTTCACCCTTCATAAAACTGAAAAAAAGATGTAGAACTTAAATGAAGTATTTAGGCGTATGACAGCCTGCGAGGAATCACAAAGTTCCTCCACTACAGAACTACTGCTCACCAGTAATTATGAAGAAATGTAAGAAGCGAAATCAGACCTCAGATAAATCTGAAGAGAAACATTACAAACGGTAGGTGTAATTGATCAGGGTTGTTTTTTTGTTTGACATGAAAGAGTAAAAAGAGATTGCAGAATAAGACTTACCCATAAATTAGACCTGATTATAAATCTGTAGTAAGGGAATTACTTTTTATTAGAAAAGCATGCTGTTGAAATTGAATTCTCTCCATTTTTAATGACAATTGCAGAAAGTTAAATTGGTGAGTAAACATGAACATCTATTAGGCTGACATTCATGAGACCTTATCAAGAAAGGAGAGTCGTAAACAATACACGAGTAAAGAGCCTTTGCTCCAGACTGACATGTACAAAACTGGCGGATCCCACAGTAGGAGCACAGAGGAGAACAACCATAAAGAGAAACCATGGTTGGATCAATTTTCAGCCTTCTCGTAACCACTCTGCTAGCGACTGGATTTTATTTCCTGAGTGCTTATATTTAGGACAGCTATATGAAGTCATTCTTACCCTAGCTATCTAAATGACTTTCAAAAATGTCCCTGCTAGGCTTTCATCACACAGCCCTTGCAGATGTTTATGAGAAAGGTGGTGTAGGTGCAGCTCTCATTGTGGTATTGACTATACCCTCCTCCCATGGACTAGGCTGTAGATAGAGTTGCAGCAACTAAGTAGGAGTAAACTTATCAGGCCCTTGACTGTGAGCATCAAGGATCAAAACAGGGACTCTGCATAGTTCATTCTTGCCCATGTAAATAAATGAGGTGCAGACAGAAAGGCTAAGGAATGTGACGAGATTTTGTTCTGACCTCAACCCGAAAGTAATAGCCATAGTAATAGAAATAAAAATGCAACGAAGAATCTGATGCTTTCTCAGATTTACCTGAGCTCCCTTGAGGCAAGGACAGCTTCACCTGCTCCATGCTGGCACAGAACCATTTAGTTACAGTCCAGTCCAATCACTGGCCTTTCAGAAATATTCTGGTTAGTACGAAGGGGTGAGATAGCAGCCATAAAGTAGCCTTCCTGCTAATGCAGGCTCAGGTTCTCTTACTGCAGTCAGCATCAGCCCTGTAAGCTACTGAGAAAGATGAGTGATAGAGAAATATACTGAGCAGTGCTTAAGTCATGCTGAAAGTCAATAGGACTCTGCTTCTAAATCAATAAATTTGGCCTCAGTATCATCCTGGAAAATACTCTGTAGGGCGGACACTATGAAAAGCCCATGGAGCAATCACCAAGTGTTACAAGGTTCTCTTGTCTGGTTAAGTGTCTTGCAGCACTTTATTTAAATATACTTATTAATTTATTGATAGCGAGTCATTTATGGTTAAATGCGCTGCAGGATGCCAGAACTTTAAAGAAATACTGAAGCCCTCCAGAACCTGCCTTCAGCAGCTACTATTTAATCTTTCTTGAGCCTACAGGAGAGAAAGAAACAGTGACATTTTTCCCACAGCTTGTAGCAAAGTACATGGTCCACTGACATGCAGATTGTTAGCAGTCACTGGGCAGACGACTTTTTGTTCATAGTATTTCAAGGTTAAATATATAATAGTAAGTTGAACAGTGACAGAAAATTGCCAGAAATTGTACCCAGGCCCAGGAATATGATTTGTCTGTATTGTACAAGTTTTAGAATGATTCCTCATACAATTTTCCTTGACTATCACTCTCCCAAATAATCTGCAGAAACAGTCTGGGAGTCAGTGTAGAGTAAGGCCTGTTTGCAGTACTCAGTTTATATGTGGCCAAACTGCTTTGACGGGTAGGAGAATTTGCACTATTTTCTTGCACAAGTATTTTTTTGTTTTATGGCTCAGAGATGTGGTGAATAGTGTTGAGATGGCAGGCACTGAACCATCTCGATAACTATGGAAAGGATCTGTGAATACTCACTGACATTTCTGGTTTCTTTGAGTTACTAATACAGGGTCAATATGAAAGGAATCTATAACCAGATATATTAGGGTTTTGTTATCCTTTGGGGATATCTACATTGTGAAGAAAAATAGATGATGAAGAGAAGCATTGTTTGAATGGTAAATTTTGCAAAAGTAGAAAAATTACAGGAATTCACTAAAAGATTTGCTTGACTGAAAATAATACATAAGGAATTCTGTCCTTGTTCATAATATTACACATATCTTCAATTACAACCGTAGGAAAATACAACTTTTTCTTCATTTTTGTTTAATTTTGTTTCTCATTACCGTCTCTTTTATTCTTTTCCACATTGGCACACTTGGCTAATGTGCCTTAATTAGAAGTTTAAAGCAGAGCTACGTGAGTGCCATTGAGTATCATGGGCTACAGGAATTCCTGTATCTCCTTCTCCTCAGAGCATAGGGGTAGATCAGAGGGAAAGGATCTTGTCTCTTAAATTTGAAAGCCAGATACTTTGTGACAGTATTTGGGGTTTCAAAATACTGGTTTTAAGTTTTTATAATAATAGTTTTAGTTTGATTTGGTTATGACATTTTGGCTGAGAAGAACTGAATAAATTCATATATCACTAAATGTGCTAATAACAGTAAGGAGTTTCAGATGCACAGAATTCCCTGAAAGACTGTTTCAGTTATTTATGCATCCGCTAAAGCCAGATATTGCTTCTTGTTCTTCTCTTCAGTAATGCTGACTTTTTTTTTTTTTTTCAGTCATACTTGGACACAGGGAAACAGGAATATATTTAAAGGAAAAAATTATCCTGCAATAATTTCCTAAAGTGGGGGTGTGTGGGAATACTCTTATCTTTGAGGCTGCTGAAGCCCATCTCTCCCCATGCATTAATCTTCCTAGACTGCTTCCGTAGCCAGTGAGGACAGAGCTAAACTGCATTTGGGAACCAACATTTGCTGAACCTGGGTTGATCCTTAGATTTTCTTGTACTTTCCTGAGAAGCATCCACTTGCCTTCTGTGTTTCTACATTACACTGTGTTGACTGTCTCATTCAGCATTGCTTTTGTGAATAAACAGTATCTGCAGCATCAGAGAAACAAGACTTTGCCTTTGAAAATTATGTTATAAAAATTGTTCTTTTCCACACTGAAACATGCAGTAATATCACACAGGATTAGGAAAAAGAAGCAGACTAAGTGATTTTGAATGGCATGATCCCCAGGTGTCTGGAAGGGAGCAGTACTCTTTCAGGTCTGTAGGTTGCCCAACACCCAGTGCTCCCAGATTTAACTTTACTCAGCTACTGGGAAGCCCACCACTTGCATTTCTGCAGGTGGAAAGGACTACTACCCCTCTACTTATACTCCATGCACAGAGAAAAGACTGACCTCTCAGAATCTTTTATTCTCTTTTTCAAAAAGATGAATGTAAAAAGTTATAAACCTAAAGGCATACACCAAACAAACCCAAAGACTTTTTTATTGTTGTTGCTTAAATCTTAAATGAGACTAGACAGGGTATGAAAGAGTCTGCAACCCTGTGTTCTTATGAAAGCAGGTGAGGTCAGCATGTCTGCCCACGCTTCCTTCCACCTCCTTGTAAAACTTAAAGTGCATAGCAGGGTATCCAGTTTACTTAATTGTCTCTTGGAAATTCTCCAGTAGTGTGAATGTTTTGTCGTATCCCCAGGAGATCACTTTTCTATACACTGCTTCTCCCTAGTACATCCTTTTCCTTATGTCTTGGGTTTTTTTCATTATAGCGAAGAAATATTTATTAAACATAACAACAGCCAGTAGGCAAAAAGTTGTTTGCTTTAATATAAAGCATTGTTTGAGAGCACCCTGCTAGCTGAAGGGTGCCTTCTTCGTAAAGGGACCAACCTCAGTAATTGTCAGAAAACATAAAGACTTTTTGTATCTTTCATTGTGGAACTGCTTTAACAACTTTCTTTTGTCCAGCTGCTCTACAAAACTGTTATGTAAAGGAACTGTAGTGACTGGAACTTTCCTTGCAGCCGTGTATTTTTCTTCCTATAAGAAGCAGCAATAACATTAAGGACTTCATGACAAAAGGAAAAAAGAAAAAAAAAAATACAGATGGTGCTGTGTTGCTAAGCAACTTTAAAGAAAGATGAAAGAAACTACAGAGCTCTATTTAGGTCTTGTAAAAACTCAAGCAGTAAATACGCACTCCTTTGATCTTATGTAACCATGATGACGCTTTATCATCCTCTGTTGCTGAGAAGGGAGAGTTCTGGGGACAAGTAAAAGAGGTAGTTATGATAGTCCTTGAAAGGCCTAGAGATTTGGGATGGCAGCCTGTCAGTAAATTGTTGCTAAGAAAATCAGTTACAATTACACTGTTCAGCTGAACCATGATCAAATCTAACGTTGTCTGTTATATCTGTCCTTTCCCATCTTCCCCACACCTGCTTCTCCCTTTATATCCAAACTCTTAAAGTACAGCCATGATCACTGCGGTTGTGGAACATGGTGACATTCCTGGATATCACATCTGTCTCTCTGTTCTTGGCCACCTATAGAGAGATGGTAGATGGCAGTTTCAAATGTGAATTTGTATTTCTTACTCCGGTCCATTGAAAAATAAGTACTTGGGGGTCACTGTATCCGTTACAGTGAGCAAGCCACAGTAATGTTTGCAGACAATTTATCTTGCACCTAGGCATTCTCAGGCTGTCACTGCAGCAGGAATGCCTCTGATTATTCATTTGAACTAGTCAAGGATCATTTTGAATTGAAAAAAAAAATTAAAAAAGGGGAGTATCTGGAAAGGTAAAACCTTAATATTTTACAGAATAAATAGCTCAGGTAACAGCTTCTGCTTTTGACTTTTTTATTTTTAAAGAGGCAAGTTCTGAATAAAAGATACCATGTGTTCAAATTGTTATAAAATTGAACAATATCTTTCACCTGCACTGAAGACAAATAACCTGTGAGTTTCTTAGATATGAGCTTGCATAATACTACATTAACAGAGTTATCTCAGGCAAAAAGACACATTTGTTTTCCAGTGACTATATGAATAAGAGAACATGTCAAGCACTCCACCAAGATGCAGTATTTATTTTTGATAGGTGGTATAAAACTCACTCATACATCTCTATAGCTAAATGATTTGTCTGATAAATGTATCCTGGAAAAAAATGTATCGATCACTGAATTCCTTAATAATGCAAATGATTGATTTACATTGCATACTTGGAATATAGTACCAGATTCCACAAATCCAGTCTGTCCAATCAGGCTTTTCAGAGGCC
The DNA here is from genome assembly GCA_033439905.1 of Ceryle rudis. Taxonomy (NCBI): domain Eukaryota; kingdom Metazoa; phylum Chordata; class Aves; order Coraciiformes; family Cerylidae; genus Ceryle; species Ceryle rudis. The sequence goes on along the minus strand of JAAGNO010004166.1, from coordinate 110,740 downwards.
AGATACATTACTTGCAAAAGTTTTTACTACTGTTGTTCTCACCGAGGAAGTGCCAACTTCTTGCTTTCTTGGTTTATAGGATAATGTTGCAAACAATACAGAGAATAAAATGTTATCTATTCAACAAATTCACTTACAGGATTAGTTAATAGCCTTAGGTATGTACTAGTGAATTACCTGTTTGATTATCATTTGAGAACCTGAGGGTATGCTTTATCTGAAATTGCATTCAAAAATGCATGTACAGGTTTTAATATCAAAATAACCACATTCTTCTAGCTCATTTTCTCGCTATTGAAGCCTTTGCATAGAAATCATTCTTCTCGACTCACCAAATACATTTGTGATATACAGTGCTACCAAAATGAGTATTTTTTTAATGTTCTGCATCTCCTTCCAAGAGAGAATTTAAATGCAAATACTGCACAGATATTTTCATTGTAAGGTTTTGGGTTTTTTTTTTTCAGATGTGGAACCTCTTTTTTTCTAGTAGGAGATAATTATGGAATAGCATTTTAATAAACCAGTAGGAACTGGTTTACTCCTTGGAAAGCTGTTTGATTAATTGAACAGAACAGATCAAAAGGAGTCATTGTGAAATGCTGAATGGATGTTTTGGAGACTTCAGTGACAAACAATTATTTCAACAAACCATGAAGTAAAGCCTTACAAGGAATGTCTTGAATGCACACACTGTAAAACTTGTGTACAGAAGATGTGTACTTACCTATTATTTTTAAAAGCAGCCAATAATGAGTTTGTGTCTTTTGTGGTAAAATGTGCTGTGCTGCTGTGAGTGATGAGATAAAAAAAGGTGGAAATTCTGCTCTGCTTAGGGCCGTGTCGTAAAACAAAACTTACTGCACATTGCCTTTGTTATACTTAGGGTCTCATCTATTAGTGTTGGTTGAATTACACGCTATTTCTCTTAATCAGTTGCAGACATAGTAAATAATTTCCTTACTTAAATACTAAGAAAGCAAGTTATAACACTTTAGAGGTTTGAAAAGAAATTCATTTTTTGTAGGATATGAAAATCTTCAAAGTTTAGGTTTTTCGTTGTTCCCCCAGCCCTAGAAAAAAAAAATAATTATATATATAAATGAACAATTGAACTGAGATTCTTCGCAGAGGGAATGATGTCCCTGGGAGAAGTACATTTGACTTTGTCATTTGGCTGCAGAATGGCAGCCTTGGCAGATGGGATACAATATGGCCATAAATGCCAGAAATACATCCTGGAGCAGTAGCTTTAAGAACAGAGGCTGCAAAGGAGACAGTCTCAAGCAGGCAATGAGCTGAACTTTCATCATTAGAAGCCTGTCTAGTCGCCATGTGGCTCCCTTGAAATCCGGCCTACGTTGCAGAGGAACCTTGTGAAAACCCAGTCTGGAGAACAGTTTGAAATACTTGAACTACTAAATACTAATGGAGGGAAAACAAAAAAATGTTTATTCTTCAACAACCTGTGTTTGAAAATTTAAATGGCAACTCCTTTTTGTTATTCATCTGTTGTTTTTTTGGACTACTGCCACTGTTCTGCACCTGGCATCTATGCTAGAGTTGTATTAAGATTGTAAGATTATATTGGCCCATCAAAACCTACAACTGTGTTAGATCGATTGAAATGGCTTGTAGGGTTAAGGCAATCTCAACTGGCTTGCAAAACAAAATATAAATTTCTCTGTCTGTCTTTTGACATTGTTGGTCTAAGTTTTCTTTAATGAATAAAAAAACTTTCAGCTTATAATACTTCTGCTAAACAAACTTTATTTCCTCACAAGTGAGAAAAGGAAAGGGAAAAGAAAGGAAAAGAAAGAGTTTTGGCCTTAAAGATGTTATGGTGCGCACTGAAAGTGTCTTATATGGATGATAAAACATTCTTAAGCTTCCCAGTATACCAGGGGCTTTTAAAATATGTAAATTAAATTGCATTGTGGTAAGATTAAATTTGTGAACCTCTGTTCAGTGTCATGTAAAAATGTCCAATAATTTCAATGGTCCATGAATTAGAGCCACAGAATATGACAAAGATGGGTTAACTTATGTCTTGTCTCACATTAATTTGGAACAATATCGTATGTCTTTTTAGTGGATGGAGGCTGGTCTTGTTGGTCATCTTGGTCAAAGTGCTCGGCAACCTGTGGAGGAGGGCATTACATGAGAACCCGCTCCTGCACAAACCCAGCACCAGCGTATGGAGGAGATATCTGCCTTGGACTGCACACAGAAGAAGCACTCTGCAACACACAGCCATGTCCAGGTATGGCAAATCAGCCTATGAAGCTTTGTTGTTTATGTGCCACAGAATACGGCACTCACTGTCAGGAAACATAATGCTCCCTGATGTGTTACTTATTTTCAAATCCTTACTCTCCCTTATTAAGTGCACAATCAGCATTTACATTCTACAGTCAGGGTAAATCAAATAATAGCAAGATATAGCCTACAGGACATCATCTCCTCGCTCCTCCTTCAAAAATTAAAATTTAAGTTACCAGGTTCTGAGTCTGGAAAACCTAAAATTGTATCATATTTGAAGTGGATCATGCAAATAGCCTAGGGAGCTTTTAATGACAATATCACAAAGAAGTGCATTTGTTTCAACACTGAACATTTGAATGTTCACAGCAAGCAAATTGCTGAGGTTGATATTCAACATGAGTTGTCACAAGATTCTTTAAGTAGATAACATTTGCCCTGATTTCATATAAAACACAGAGCAAACCATAATGCTATTTGTAAGATATCTTCTTCAGCTTCAGATGTTAAGGGGCAAAGACTTTATCTTTTTAAATAACCGTGGAGTGCTTAGTAACCGAAATGTTTCAGCACTCTTGCTAGTTGTATGATATTGTGTCATGACTTTTCCTGTAACTTTAACTCTGCCTTTTGACCCATATTATAGGAAACTTAAGTGAGAAGTAGAGAGCAAAACCACATAAAACCAGATAAAATCATTAGTGAAAAGCCAGTGGTAAAACTTCTTTTCATTTAATGCTGATTGATTACAGGCAACAGAAAAAGGGAGTAAGCGGCTCTGATGCCACATTGTATTAGCTCCTTCTCTTAAGACTCCTAGACTTTAGTTCATATGACGCTCTCATATGATGCAGCTGTGCGCATGAAGGCACACACACCATGTGTTTGAATTTATTGATCCTATTACCTGTGCTGAAATACAATTTAAGTTAATTTCCTTTTCTAGACGCTGCACGTCTTGCAGCGGAGTAAAAGTACCACATTGTCAAAATTAAAGTACATGCAACACTCTACTGTGTTTAAAAAAAACCCACAAACGTAGAAATCAGTTTATTTATTTTTTCAAGACAAATATTGTACATTTGTCTGCAGAAGTTACATAGCTGTTTGGGGATTCTTAAGGTATCTTTAAAAGGTCAGGGCTGGCACATTCATTGTGCTAGTATTGTAGCTATTTCTCTTGTGGTGAATTTATTTTCTACCACCATTTTTCTAGAACTGATAGTTTGCAAACATTTATAAATAATTTCTTCATCTTACTTTGATCTGCTTATTACCCAAATTATGGAATATATGGGAGAAAGGAAGGAGAAGGTTGGTTTCATTTTGGTTCAAGAAAGTGAGAACTTCTATAAAGCTATAATTTTTCAGAGTGAAGTGTATTTCTCACATTCTCTGGTCATTTATTAGTATTTCAAACTCACTGAAAATTTGCCATATGGTTTTTGAAACAGCACATCATCAATTAGCTGCAAGAATGGCTCTTGCCTCATGTTTACAATGTAGATTTCGGAACTTTCTTTTACTGCTGTTATTTCACGCTGGTATGGAACAAAAATAACTGCAATGCTGCACATGTCAAGTTTGGACTGACTCCTGCATCCCTGCAGAGCCATTTTCTTGTGTTGAGAATCATGTGGCCAGTGATTCTTCCTTGTACAGAAGTAAAAGTACCATTGGTGACATTTGCTGCTTGAGTGACATGTTCAGTGTAGGAAGGAAATAGTAGTGATGCTTGGAATCTAAAAACAACCAACCAACACAGAAATGCATATGCAAAGATCGATATTATCATAGTGTTTATTAAGTTGTGAAAAGAGTGAAGATTTCTTGGCATTTTAAATAGTTGATTTGTTTGTTTTTTTTCCCAAATGAAACTAGCAGAAAACTAAAATTTCTGGAATCCTGATACTAAGGATTTCTTGAGGATATGGAGGGTTAATGGCAAATCCAACTGAAAGTATACAAGCATGCACTTAAAAGAAAGTAACAGACTTGTGTCTGCAAAATATATCATTTTTTCTCATCTTTCATTTTATAAGCTATATAACTGTGTTTGTGGTTTTTCTTTTAATTTATCCAAATGCAATCACATTAATATGAATGTAAGTGCTGAACTATTGATCAGTTATGATTTATAGGCTGCTGAGTACTAAGTGTAATCAGTTGCAACAGTGTCTATAATGTACTGAATAAAACAGTAGTTTATACCTAGAGTATTTACTGCTGCCGTAAGAAGGGAAAATATATTCTGTCCTTGAATTGCTCACTCACACATGTAAATAATGGATAAAGAATTTGAGCACTTAGAAATGATGGTGTAGTTTGGCATGAAAGAAATTTATAATATTACAGACTTGTGGCCTGATCTTTCTAAGGTGCCTTCTGCACCAAGGGATCTTTCAGGAACTGCTTGGACTTAACCTGGCTTCAAAGGCCAGTCAGGAGTCTGTAGAAAGACATCATGACAGCTCAATAATCCTTGCCACGTTAGAGGTGATAAACAGTTCCAGATTAAACACCTTTCCAGTCCACCCTCTCTTTTCCATTCTCATGATTTTTGCAAAGAACTGAGAAGCGAGTTGAGAGGAGCCTGCCTGAGGTGCAACAGAGCCTCAGATACTTTGAAGATAAATCAAAGGGATGAGGCAGGGTAACTTAGTCTGTAGAAGTGCATGCAAAAGCTACGGGTTCAGCATCTCTGTGATGGCAGAGGCAGTGTCTCCACAAAGGGCAGGTCTGCCAGTTTAAAATGATACCTCTGTCAGTCTTGGGGTGTCTTATTTCTGGGTAGCATTCTGAGCTCCCAACAGTGACATTCCTCAAAACGCAGTTTTGGTACCAAGATCGACCACTGCAGGAATATCCATCCCTCTTGCACTTGCACTGCTGTCCTCTCTCTCCTTTTCTGTGACTGTGTGTGCCAGTCAGAGCTAATCAGCATGGCTACCTGTGCTGTAGCTCCTGGATTGCACTGTGGGACTCAGGATGGGAGAGGGGTGCCTTGTGTTGTATGTATGCAAAGGCTTCAATGCACAGTGTCTTTTACAGGACCTCTGAAGGGCAGGCTGAAACAGTAGCCTCGGCCAGTTAACAGTATGTGACCTAGCATGCTCTACGTGTATTCTGAGGTCCCCATTTTAATACAGGATGTAGCTCTTTCAGCAAGGAACCTCTTGGGCCAAAAGCATATTGGACAAGATGGGGCTGCAGAGTGCACCAGCCAACAAGCTGCACTTGCTCCTGATAATTTTGACAGCTGCTGCATATATCCCAATTATAGCAGGACTGGGCAAGCATATTGGCTCTGGATGAAGCATGCTGTCTGCCACCTATGAGAACTGGGCCAAGATTTGTAATGAGCAGCATTCCTTTAAACATGAATGAGTAGGACTTTAGTGTTAGTAAATATTTAAGGTAAGGATCCATGTACTTAGTTTACTTAGATCCAGCAGCTGACACTGGCAGTAATAACGTGGATGTGCCACACCATATAATCAGTCTGTCCAATTGCTCGACCCCACATCAGCTCTCCTACCCCCCAAATTAGGATCCAACTACATTATGTCATCTGTTTCCTTGCTTTTACTACCTACTCTGCAAATTATGCCCTCCCAGGACCATTCCTAGGAAACAGAACCACCAAAGGACAGAGCTGCTCCTCAAAATAACAAGATACTACTGTTTGACATAAGCTGTTTGTGTCAAGGTTTTTGCCCTGTTTTCAAAGGAGACCCCATCCAGACAGTTGCTAATTTTTCATAAATACCAATATCCAGGTTCTTACCTGAGCTGCTGAGTAAATCAGTTTTATGAACAACTCCACAAGTGATATGTGCATCTGAACCACAGACTGCTAGGACTTATTGCTCTTGTCTTTAATCAGCACATTCCTAGTGTCTTGTAATGGTCCCAGGTCCAGTGTTTTAGATTTTCTGTGCTAACGTTATGTCAGTCTCCTCCATCCATTTTTTTTACCATGCTATTAGTTAGGAAGTGAATGTCCAACACTGGACATGGAAAGCATGGAAAGCATCTATTGCTTGACATTTTTCAAGACTGCAATCTTAAATATTCCTGCTGGAATCTGTTAAATTTTAGATGTCTGCTTAATTTTTTTCCTCTATGGCCAAGGGGAAAGTGATGAATAAATGTGAACCTTGTATGCTGGATTTATACAATGTATTGAAACAGGCCCAAAACAGTGTAAGACTTTTCTGACTTTCTGTCTGATTCACAAAAGGTGTACAAAAGCTTAATAAATTTTCCAAATTATTTACACATTTTCTTCAGTCTGACTTGACACAAAAATAGGTTAATATATACTTTTTTATTTGAAGCAAAATTAAATTTGTAAATTTGCTTCTTATTGGCATAAAATCAGTTAAAATTCTGAAGCAGAATGTCATGGGTTAGGGTCAGGGTGGCCCCTTAGACCTGTAACAGACACTCTCTGTTAACCCCCCTCCCTCCCCAAAGGGGAAGAGAAAGGGAATAAGGGAGAGAGACTTAGCAATTAGAAAAGGAAACTAGAACAGCTTGAATGATAATAATAAAAATAGAATATGTACAAATATATACAAACCAGTATCAAACCCAACCCCTTGATGGCAATTACATCACTATCACCAGTGGTGCTGTGGAGCAGGCACCAGGGGAGTCCCAGATTGGGCCCTGCAGCAGACGGGAGCTGTGTTCAGGAGCTGGATTCTGGTACCGGATTCAGGAGCACACCGATTGGGATCGAAGGCAGAACGGACAGAGTCCTCCTGGGATGCTCTGAGGAAGGAACCGAAAGAGGACCTGAGCCAAGCCGAGCAAAGCTGGCAAAGTGGTCCAAGAGGGGAGAGGAAACCAGGAGCCCCCATAGAGAGCAATAAACCCTCCAGATCCCTCTGCTTTATACCGAATATGACATCTATGGGCTGGAATACCTTGTTGGTCAGTTTGGGGTCACCTGCCCTGTCTGCTTCTGCCTGCAGGTGCAGCCTTTCACTTTCTTGCACCCCCCAATGTGGTGCACAAGATCCAGCAGTGGCCTTGGTCTGCACACCAACCCTTGGTAGTAACTCTAACCATGGGGTGTTATCACTGCCAGCAGCAGACACTGCCTGTGAAAACAGGCTGCTAACTTCAGACAGTGCAGTGAGTTAGAAGAACTGAGCTGAAAAGTAAAATCACCGAACAGAAACAGCTCTGTTCTCACCCAAACCGCAACACAGAAACAAACATGATTTAAGATAGTAGGACTGTTTATTCCATATCAAAACCATAAAACCTATCTCAGTGTGTAAGATGACAGAAGAAAGAAGAAAGTTTAACTGAACTCTGTCTTTACTTGCAAAACTCAGAATATTCCACTGAAGGCAAGATTTGTCCTTGAATTGTAAGAAAGCTGAGTTCAGTAAACTCAGCACCTCATGGGAATGAGATCAATTCACTTCATTTAAGGAAAGTGTTCTGAAATCACACAGGCATGAAATAAAAATGTCTTAACCAAAACTACATGGGCAGAGGAAGAAACATAGAGAAACAATAGAAGCTGTTAATGAACTGAATGGGGAAGGGAAGAATAGTTGATGAGATCTCTTTTATCTACAGCAAAGAAATGGACCTGAAATAACAAAAGCTAAGAAAAAAAAAGTATCTGCAAGATACTACTATTTTCATGGTTGAATAAACATCCTGTTTCAGACCCAGAATACCTGCTCATGTAGCTCTCATTGCTACATGGCAGGTAGATAAAAAACACAGTGTCATTGCCCACCCTAATGACCTAGATTGGAATTAACTCCACAGCAGTCACTCTTCAAATCGCCACCACAGATTCCCTCTGGCTTCTCTCTTCCATGCACAAAGGCTGTGGCAGAAGCCAAATCCATAATACATCTGTGACAGATTTACTATCACACTCTACATTTCAGAGACTTCTGCCAAAGCTGAACAGCCCTTGTATCATAATGAAAGAGCCGTCCTCTGCTAGTAGGTGGTGGCTGGGGATGAGACCTTCTGTCATAATTCAGAAATACAGACTATTCCTCTCTGATTTAGTATACTTGAAGAGTTTAACTGCATTGTCTGCATGTGTGTCCCTCTCTGCCTGTTGCAGACAGCTGGTCTGAGTGGTCCGAGTGGTCTGACTGCGACTCTTCTGGCTTCCAGTTCCGCGTTCGTCAGTGCGTCATTTTGTTTCCCGTGGGCAGCCAGTGCACAGGCAACACCACAGAGAGCCGAGCCTGTGCTTTGGACTCCAACTTTATACCAGGTGAGACCAGCCTGCTCCTTGAAGGATTATTGAAATGTCTCAACATTTCAGGAGCAAGGTGTAGTAATGTCCCAGACTGTGCTGTGCAGAGTTGAAAACTGCAACAGACTTGCTTTTTGTCAGCCAAAGCGGGTTGGTCTACTGTGTAGAGCTGATGCTGCTAGATCTAGTGTCTTTATGAAAATCTGCCTCGTGGCACTGAATGCTGTGGAGCTGTCCTTACTGTCACTACCTGGAACTTTGGTTCGTCATTGTCTTAGCATTCTGCAGGTCCCTCCCATCCTACTTGATATCAGGGTGCAGGGATGACTGACTACAGCTAGGAGAAATAGTTTGCTTTTTACTTAAGTGGTTTTGAGACTTTGGGGTTATTAGGGAAACATTCCTCTAGGTTTTGTGGCTTGCATATACAGAAGTGGGTGCTGTAGTAGATAATCTGGAAATCATTCCACAGAGTCCCTTAAATTAGTAACTGCTTAGAAAGGTAAATGCTGTTAATGTCTTTATTTCTCCCATGACTGCTAAGTACCTGATGGACAGTCACGTCGTGTATTATTCTATAGCATTTGTCGAAATTCGTGACTGCACTTTTTTTCTTTTTTTTTTTTTTAATCACAACAGTAATTTCAAGCCATGCAGCAGTATGGGTGACCACATTCTGTTGCTGTTAATAGTTATCTTTCTACTTATGTATATTAAAAAAGCTAGCAGTCTATTCATGGGCATAGAAATTTACATTCTAATGTATCATTTGAAATGTAATTATGTTTACTCAGTGCAACAACCTTTTTTTTTGTGACTATGTGGTACAATATAGTACAATTTAAACTCTATTTTTATGGATGGTGCATAATGCCTTAACTCCCAAATACTACTTTTTCCTCCAAAACCAGTGTGAATAACGTCAGTGTGAAAGCAAAAACTCTCACATCGTATTTTCCCCCTTTTCTCAGGCTTTTGAAGCTGCTCAGTTACTATTCACATTCTGTGAATCCCCTGCTTAATCCAATTTAGGCTCTACATCTTGTTTTGGAAAGTAAGCATTTTCAGAATCTGAAATGAGCCGTCTCTTCTCTTCTCTTCTCTCCCTCCCTCTTTCCATTTTTCTAATTGACCTCCCTCCTTTCATCAGCTAGTGTGCTGGCATATCCACCCTTGTGTTGTGTCCTCCTCCTCCTCCTGCTTACCCTAGCTTTGTTGCTCTACAGAGCTTAGTATACAGAGTGATTCTGGTGGAGTGCAAACATGACTGCTCATCATTGCTCCTGCTGCTGTTTTTCCAGAGTTAGTCCTCACTATGCTCTCAGCCCTTCTCTCTCTGTGAGAGTGCTGTTCTTTCAGGCCTGATACCTTCTCATTTCAAAAATAGTATTTAGAATGGGAAGAAAGCTAAGGAAAAAAAAAGTGATCCCTTTAGCAGTAGCTGCACGTGGATCATCTTTTGGCAGTGGAGAGCATACTCTGTTAATTCTGCGTACAAAAGTTATTGCATACCTGTGACAACCCCTGCTGCCCTTCTATGTTCTGTGTTTTTGTTCTACTAGAGACATCCTTCGATGGGAAAAACTAGAGCTACACACAGTGCTCATGGTGTGGACAACACATAGATTTGTTAACTGCCATAATGCTGATGCCCTGTCCTATTCACTATTGCTTTCTTGGTAGTACCTAGCATTTTCTTTGCCTTTTTGATTACTTCTGAATACTAAGCTGACATTTTCCTGGAACAATTTGTCATAACCCCCTGGTCTCATAAGAAGTAGTGGTCAGCTCACAGACCATCATTTTATATGTGAAGCTAGGATTGCTTTCTACTGTATTGCTTTACACTGATCTACATTTTATTACATTTGTTATTTTCTTGCCTAGTTTAGTAAGGCCCTTCAGCAGCTCTTCACATCATGCCCTTTTCCATGCTACCTTAACTTTGTATCATCAGCAAACTTCAAAAACACATGTGCCTCCTGCTTTTCTAGCTCTTTTCTGAAAAGCTCATGTCCATGCAGAAGTTATAATCTTCCTTCATTTTAAGAACTGGGCACATAGTACTACCCTGTTTTCTATCTTTTCCCTCATCTCATTTGTTGCTTGGAAAGCCTTTGACAAAGAACTGAAAAGCGTTTTTGAAATCCAGGGAGACTGTGTCAGTTATCCCAGCCATATCCACAAGATTGTTGACCCTTTCAGAGGTTCAAGAGAATGAAAGGCAGGACTTCCATTCACAGAAGCCATGGTCATGAAGTAAAGAGTGGGAAAACTTGATTGCCAAAAGATTTAATTTAATGTATTTATTCATATTTTTTTCAAAGTCAAAATGGTAAGGATACAGGCTGGAATTACTTTTTATTAGTTTAGAACTAAGACCCATTAAATTGGCAGTCATCTCCTTTTAAGATTTGTAAATTCCCTCTTTTCACATTAGTGCTAGATGTGACTTCCAGAAGTAATGAGCCCATTTGAACATGAGATAATTAAACTCTCATTCATTTTACTATTCAGAAAATCAACACTTTCTCAACATGCTTAACTCCACAAAATGTTTTTTCATGTGCACTTCATCTTTTCATGCTTTTGCTTGAGAAACTGTGGAACCTGAAGATATCATAAGACCTTTTCCTTAATTCTACCACATAGTCAAAATCTTTTTCACTTTGGATTTGGAGTGAATGTAGTAGAATGAATTTTTAAATCTTTGCTGTGGTACTCGAATCAGTAGTTCTCTGCAATATTTTTTCTCCTAGGCATAAGTGGTTTTTTTTTTTTTTTTCCCCTAGAAATATCAGTAGCACGATCCAGCAGCATAGAAGAAAAACGATGTGGCGGTAAGGTTTTCAGCTCTAGATGTGTATTAAATGCTGAAGTATTGATTCTCCATTTGTTGGTTTTGTTTCACATTTTGCACTCTCTTAGTTTTAATCTACCTTCTAAATGCCACGTTCTCATTATTTACACTTGTACAGAAAAAAGATCTAATTATGACAGGATTTCTCATTAAGTATCCATCTGCCATTGATGACCTTCGAGACAAGAACGTACATTACTGGATCTTTTTAATTTCTTCTTTTTCAGAATAGCAGTCACCTTTGTCTCAAAAATAAATTCCTTTTATAATCTAGTTATCAGTAGGTCAAAATTTGTAAAGATGCTCAGAAAATTCTTTTTCAGAATAATAATTTTACAAACCTCTTTAGGACTCCAAAGAAATAGCAGAAAGCCAGGCTGCTAACCCAGCTAATAGCTCAGACTGTATCTAGGACTCATTTTCAGATTCGTTCCCAAAGACAAAACTAAAAGTCAAAATAAAAAAGTTCCATTCCCTAGAGTCCTGATGCAGGCAAAACAAATCTTGAAAGAGAAAACTATTTAAAAAAAAACCAAACCATGATGGGCATATAGAGAAAAAAGCCAAAATTACTATTTTTTTGTGCTGAGCTATCATGCTTAGTCTGTGTCATCATGGTAATAGCTCTGGCCAGTTCTAGTCTTCATCCATGCACAGATCAGCTGCATTTTTAACCTAATAAGGGACAAGGAAAACACAGGGGTTACACAAGGGTACTAGTGTGCGTATTAACTTGTTACGAGAGATTTTTTTACTAATTAGCAGTGGTACTCTGAAAACATTTTGCCAAGGTTGCAACAACAAGAAACTCGTAAAAGTCTAGGAGGGTATTTCAGTGATAATCTATATATTGAGGCAGTCAACCTAGTTACCTAAATATTTGTGTTTCTAAATAACCAGCAGGCATGTAGAGGTCCTACCTTAGGCATTTGCAAAAAAATGGGACCCATATCTAACAGATGTTTTTCAGACTAGTGCAAGTCTTTCAGTTTAAAATCTTTCATTCGTGCATTTAGGCAACCACAAACAAATTTTCAGTAATGTTAAGATGAAATTTCCAGCATGAGCTTCTCCCTGATAGGTCTTTCCTATTCAAAAAAACATAGCTCCAGTTTGAAATAACACTGAATTCAATGTAATTTTTTTATTTCAAGCTGATCCTACTGGTGCCACATCTGACCCGGTATCTCTGTTCAGTAACATCAGGGGATGATTGTGTGATTTCCTTCTACAGTTTCATGCAGCAATGAGCTTCCTCTCAGTTTTAATCCTTTTATAGGCAGAGAGGGTTTCCCATCATCTGATCCCATAGTATCTTTGAAGGACAGAGCAGACAGAAGAGTTGTTGACTTTGCAATCTCTGGCTGCTGTGGTTGAAAGTACAGTGAGCTTTAAGGACTGTCTCCTCATTTTCCCCTAAAATGCTGCCATTCCTTCCTCTCCACCTTACATATAGAAAAAATTCTGAAGGCTGCAGAAGGGAGCAAATTGTCCATATGTTAAAGTTACAGAAACAGTGAGGAAGAATCAAAGAACCATATGGAAAAAAAAAAAAAATGTATGTCACTGCTTTTGGGATGTGCATTAAATAAAGGGGATGCAGAAAGCATTTTAGGGAAAGTGGGATTGTGATTAAAGGATCAGGATTTTGTTAATTCTACCACAAGTCACTGTGTTAGAGAAAGAACCAGAAAAACAGCAGAGGAGGTGATACTGTACTTCATCAAAATAAAGCTATGTATGTACGTTATGTACATAATTTATATATAACAAGGCTTTGTTATACAGTCTGAAAAAATATTTTGCTGAACTGTTCAAACATACACAATGCAATTCATTCTCATTCATCTGTTATTTGGGTTCTGAACTTGTTTAAGCATCTTTCAAAAATCTTCAGCCTTACTACTTGGAGAGATGTATGGGTATCTAAGATTCTTATAATCATCCCTTCAGGGAAGTACAGCGTATTTGCTACTGTGGGGATAAACCACTGCAGTTGAGATGTCTCTGGGAAACACATGAAATTTCCGTTATCCTTATTTGAATCAAGAACTTGTCTACATTTTTGCCCAAGAGTAATCTTTTATTACTACTTCCTTAAAAATAAGATTGTCTTCTGTTCTCCACGCTACAGAGTTCAACATGTTTCACATGATCGCAGTGGGATTAAGTAGCTCAATACTTGGTTGCCTTCTTACCCTGCTCATTTACACTTATTGCCAACGATATCAACAACAGTCCCACGATGCCACTGTCATCCATCCAGTGTCACCAGCTCCTCTAAATACCAGCATTACCAACCATATCAACAAACTGGACAAATACGATTCTGTAGAAGCCATCAAGGTGAGAAGTGGGTTGGGAGCTTTATAATGCAAAATGTATATGGTCCTAGCCAACAGTTCTCCTGTATCGAAAGAATTCTATTTGCTAGTTTTCTGCAATGGCATTTGGACTTAAATTGCACTGATTGTTAAAGACAAAAATAGATTTCATTTTACATACTGTAATTACAGATCCTTTCCTTTGCCAATCCCTATTACACGGGAAGTTAGATTTTGTGTGTATGTATAATTTATACAGCAGCAGTGTTTCCTGGGGAAAAAAAAAAAAAAAACAACAGACCACTCAGGTTTTTGTGTGTGGTTTGTTTGGGGTTTTTTTCCTAATTGTGTTCCCTAGTGGCTTTTTCAGGAAGTAAATAGGGCCATTAACAATCACCAAGCCATATATTTAAGATAAACCTTTGGCTCCAATGATATGGTGTCAGGGGCACCGTTCACCTTCCTGTACTATGTCTTTATGCAGATGTATCTGGTGAGTATATTCTGGGTCAGACTCTCCACAAGTATTCATACCCAAAGTGTTCTGTAAATTAGCAGTAGAGATTTACTTTACCTGACAGTCTGGCATGATATCTATATCATGTGATCATTGTTCCCAAACAACTATTTTCATTGTATCACCTTTTAGAATAACTCTGCTCTTCAGATCCACTGAATTAAGGAAGGATGAGGCTTCTGAAAATACCTAGTTCAGTATCTTCAGCTTATTCATGCAGCTGCAAAGCTTTTTATAAATGAGGATTTTTTTTTTTTCAATCCTACTAGATAATATAGTTTTAAATTTGTGCATTTTTCTTTCTAATTAAAGACATTTTAAAGAATTTCATTCAAAACAGCAAGAAAACTAGTTTTTAAAATCATTTAATCAGTGGTGGAATATGTACCCAATTTAAAGCCTTTCCAAATTCTACTAATCATCTCTCTGGATAGCTACAGGAAAAGAAAAAAAAAAAACAAAACCACAAAAAACAACCAACTCTGACAATTCATACTCTAAATACCGATTATCACTTCAAGAAAAAAAACGGTTTAAACTCTTCAGACCTTCAGATGCTACTCTTAGATATTGCATTTGAAAATCGAAGAACAAATGCAATAAAGAGAAAATAGTTCAGTAAAAAATAATGAGTGAATCATTTTAATAGGAAGAACTGAATATGTATGATTAAAAATTATTTTGAATCATAAAATTAGTTTTATAATATTGGGGAGAAAGTGCCTTGCTTTACTTTATTGAGTAGCATTGTTTTTTGAGGACCATAATTATGTAAGCAGATACATGCAAAAACAAGCTCTGGTAAAAGTACAGGTATTTCTCAGTGCATTTTTTACTGAATTACTATACACAGATATTTGCCACAAAAATTGTCTTGATGAAAGAATGCTTAGTGTCTTCATTTCTTCTGTCCTTCCCATTTTCTTATCTTTTTTTTTTTTCCCCAGGCGTTTAACAAAAACAACTTGATTCTGGAGGAAAGAAACAAATACTTCAATCCACATCTTACTGCAAAGACTTATTCCAATACCTATTTTACAGATTTCAATAACTATGATGAGTACTAATGGGCTTGTGTATTTTCTGGCCTCCTGTAACTCCCCAGTCCCCAAGGCCTGTGCTACTTGACTGCTCATGTGATTGAGACTTCAGAGATGAAGTTCAGAGACATTTCAAGCACGATCCAAGCCATCAATGTCCCATTGCTGCCAAAAGCCCGAAACACCTGTTTGTGACATGATGTTTAATTTGCAGAGTGCAAGGTTGGCCTTCAGTGTCAGGTGCAGCTATAGTCCTTCAGTGTCACTGGACCACTCATGAGGATTGCATCACTTCACTCAGTTTCATAAACTTCCAGTCAGATTTCTATAAGTGACTAAGTAATTCCTGAGGGGGGGGGTTGTTTGTTTTGGGGTTTTTTTGTTTGGTTGGTTTTTTTATTTACCCCTTAAAGCTGTGCCAGGAATGCAAATCTCAATTTCTTTCTAGGCATTGTCTTTTATTTCTATGAGGTTCGAAAGGGCAGCTTTGCTTTTAGCCACGGAGCCCTCTGTGCATTCTCCTGAAGCTCACACCACCAAAAAGAGCTCACATGGTGCTGGATACAAGAAGAAATTGTGGTGGTTTAGCAATGCTCTGCAGCAGCTCTGGGCTCTGTAAGGCTGATCTGCCTGTGCTTTAAATCACTCCAGCTGCAGTTCAGCTGTTCAGAGTGTGGAGACTAAGGCTGTACTGAAATCTTGTAATTAACCCAGAAAGCTATAGGCTCAGTGACTTCCAGTTGTGAGCCAAACTTAGTCACATAAAGACTTCACCCAGTTTGGTTTAATATTTGAAAAGGCGTGAAAGAGCACGTCCCAGAGGGTGGCTGGCTGAGGGAGGAGGGCAGGAGAGGCACACTGGAAGGTTTTCTTGTGTGTCATCAAACCAGCCTTGCTGCAGCATGTGGGTTTGCACAAGTCATGGCATCCCACAGGCTTCCTCTCCCTAGTGTGTTCACATGGGAACCCACTCGTCTCTGCTCTAGCACTTGCCATCAGGCTGGTCATGGAAAGACACAACTGTACCATGTTTTGTGTGCTGTCTCAGGCTCTTGAGGGTAGGTAGGCATAATCATAGATCTGCTTTTCTCTTTCTGGCTTTTACTTTACATGCACATGTCTGACAAAAAAAGCTGGCTCAGAAAATGCAGATGTATTTGCAAAGTGTTGTCTCATCTTGCTGCCGTGTCCAACCCATGCTAGTCAGCCCCTAGAGGAACATTCTTATGGTGTTTTATGTGATTATCTTGTTGGACTTCATTGATGTAAATATTTGAAGTACTGTTTAAGTTATCAGTTTTAATTCCTTTTGTAGTGGCAGGTGAGGAAACACAAAACATTTTTATATCATTTTTCTTTGTTCTGTCTGTCTTCACTCACATTCATGACATTATTTTTATATCTGAAATTCCACATGTATAACTAAAAAGAAAAGGGCAGGGATTTGGGCCAGATTTTCCAGAGTACTTAGTAGTAAGGCAGCATTTTCTATTCTCAGAAGCTTGCAAAAAGAAATTATTAACGAATATTATGAATTTAAAACTTGGGCTTTCACTTTTTTTTCAGTATTCTAGATGCAGAGATCATTGCACCAGAATACCAGGAAGGTATGCAAAGAGAAGCAGAGTAGAAATGTTTCCATCCTGTGTTTAGAGCCTTTGATCATTAGGTTATGCTATGATAGACAGAGAAAAACATATACAGATTATAATAATTCACAAATGTGTAAAAAAAAAAAAAAAACCAAACAAAAAAAAGTACCAAGAAACACTGGTCATGTGAGAATCCATTTGAGCAACATTTACATAGCAAGAGTAAACACGGTATCTGATGATGGAATTGAGCACCATTTTTGAATGGGGATAGATCTGAATGTAGCACTGTGCTTCCTATCTCTGTTCTGCAGTTGAAATGAAAAAATGCAAACCAAGTGATCTTTGAGAAGCTGTGCAGTAAAATAAACGCACATTTACCATCTATGAAAATAATTAAGGTCAGCCACCTATTTTTTTCCAGTTGAATAGTTCTCAGTAAATCAGTCAAAAGAAAGCACCCCATTCTGCCACCAGTTCATCTCAAGAAAGTATAATAATACTGATTCTCTACAATTTGTGATTTTTTTTTTTTTTTTCCTGTATATTATGTTTGGGTTTCCAGGAACAAATTAGCTCATTGCCCTGGGTAAGAGGAAATTTTTTCCTGTAACAAAATTCAGTGAAAGAGATAGCGGGGGGGGGGAGGGGGGAAGGTCTCTAAATCATAACCATTCCAGTGTCTGAATCATTCTGTTCATGCCAAAAGATAAAATTTTACATTTAAATAAAGTAAAACCTAGATTGCTGCCAATGCCAAGAAAAAAGCAGCACATGCACACATGTGCATAACAGTGTTCCTCTCTGCCCCTGTACTAAGAGCACATTAGTTTGGCTTGTGAATTTTATATTTAGACTATTAGTTATGAGACCAATATCTTAAAAATATTTGAACTATGTATTTTTATTTTAACCTTTTTTGAATTAAAATTATCTGAAATTAGCTCTTTTTTTTTTTTTTGACTCTTCAGTAGTTTGAGGCACAACTATCTTTACAGTGATTTATTTTCCATTCTTTTCATTAATAGATACATATGTTAGATACATGTTATATATGAGGTAATAATACCCTAGGTTAAGTCTGAATGATCATAAGAAGTGCATTTTGCAGATGTTGAGTCTGCTCACACTTCCATCTCCCCAAAGGAGAATTTCAGGTGTTCCAGATCTTTGAGAAAGTCCTGTGTGATGTCATTTAAACACCATGCCGACTTGTCAGAAAACTGTTTCTTTTATTCTTTTTTTTTCTTTTTTTTTTTGTCATTTAGTTTCCTAAATTACATTGGTCTAAATCACAGGCAGAGGCTTACTCAAGCCCCTAGATAAAGCAGTAGGGTAAACATAAGAATTTCATAGCACTTCAATGAGAAAAAAATGATGACAAGATCTCCTTGTCAAGCTAGATTCTGAGACAACAGGTTTTAAACCCATTAGATACTTGTCTCCTAGGTAATTTTAGAGGACCCCAGGTGTGCCACCTGCATCAGGTTTTTCACCTTCTGGATTCTACACAGCTGCCCAGGTCATTTAATACGGCGTTTCCTAATACATGGAGTGAAGCAAAGTGTAATAATCTCAATTAATTAATTACATCTCTATTAATTTTCAATTTACTTTAATTAACTTTTTTTTTCTAAAATAGGCTGCACACATTTTGATGAAAAGCAGATTTGGTTGTTTTTTTGAAAAGCTCTTCTTTTTGTTTGCCAAAAATATAAAGTGGGCATTTGCCTGCAAATCTTGTTTAAGCCAATAGAGCTCTCAAATTTGCACAAGGCAAAATCTGGTTCTTAAAGCACTGTTCTTTTCTTGGAAAGGGAAAATCAATTCCCTTACCCATTAAATGCCATGTTTAAATACCCTTCATCCTTTTCTGGATAAATAATTGTCTGATGCCAATAGTTAATATCACTAAACCACTTTTGCACTGATTGCATAAATATAAAATATTTTCTCCATTTTGAATGCAAACATTTCAGCAGATAGATTAAAATCCTCAAAGAAAAGCTGTTTCTGTGTAGCCCTTCTACATGGTTTGAGAAGGAAGCAGGATTGTCAGATCCTGTACAGTATATACTTCCAATGGATCACTCAAAGTAGAATTGTGCTCGAGTACACATTTTGGGCTTATTTTTATGTCTGATACATAGTGTACATTCCTCAGTTGCTTAGAAAATGAACTTCTGTGCTTGCAGATTTATCTTGTACTTCAATTTGAGTCTGATGACCTTTATGGTCATTTAAAGTTACTTTACATGAAAGCTTTTCCAGCCATTTGCAGTCACCTGCTGTTGGAGCAGTGTGGTTTGGCTAAAACTAATCAAGAAACTTTTGACTAGGATTTTGACTAAGAGAGTGGGAGAAAGAATGGGGATTAAATGGCTTTGATTTCCAGGCTATTAAGCAGTACTCATTAAAGTCTCAGGTGGCTGTAGGACACTGTGCATTTAGTTAGCTCTACCAGAGCTCCCCAGTAACCTCTGGGAAAATACCACATCCATGTACAAACCAAGAGCTACCAAAGCACTTAAGTGAAGAAGGTTCTCAGAGCATCAGACCATATGGCTGTTTGAAACAGAAAAAGAAGAAGTCCCAGCTGCAAAAATGTTAATAGGAATAAACATTTCAGTATTTTTTTTTCCTCATAATTATAGAATGAATATATTAACTTCTTTAAATGTGGGACCAGTTTTATTAAAATCAGCACAACATAAGCACATTACTTAAGTGAATTGTATGCATAATGGCTTTGCTGTATGAGATCAATTCTGTAAACAATGTGGTCCCAGCTAATCTTGCTCTGCTTGAGGCATCTGACCAATTTCTGATTGACGCTGCCACCAGTGCCCTTTATGTCTCGTCTGGGAGAACATCATCCTTAGATGGGCAGTTATGTCCTAGCAAGGGCTTGTGTCCCTCCACTAACAGTATGAGCCTACAGAGATACACTGCTAATTTTCACTGTCATTTGGATATCTAAATTTCAATTGGCAAAAGCTAGGCTCTTGAGCATAAGTTTACTCATTAGTTAAGTAACCATACAGAGTTCAGTGCTATGGATGTAATAAGTTACATTTTAAAATGTGTTTACAGGATTGAGCCCAAAATATATTGCTTCTGCACAAATTCATGCACAGTACAAGATGACTTCAATAGTAAGAAAACAGATTCATATAAAATTGTTCACAAGTAAATCTGCATCTTGATATCAGGGAACAGATATGTGTACATTTTGTGGGGTATTTGAATTCATTCCTTTCTTTGCTAAATAAATGAATGATAAAACAAGATACTGCTTGACTTCATTTCAAAGCCATTCTTCCAAATAAAGAAGGGTTCTGGGACCCATGATTTTTTTCCCTTTCTTTCACTCTTCTTCACAGAAATGAATGTGTGTGTGGCTGAAACAGCCTTTGGCTAGGCTGCTTTGTGTACCTAATGAATGCTTTGCATTGTGTTGCCATGCGACAACATTTTCTGACTGGGATGGTACGAAGAGGGAATTGTGCTAACCTGGGAAGTTTGGCAAAGATTTCAGCTCCAGCAGTAGCAAGGGTAGGCAGAAGTGGAAATGAAAACATAGAAGAAAGTAACCGAAGGCTTAGCAAGCTTGTCAGTAACTTTAACAGAATCTTAGAGGCTTTGTGGGAAATGCCAAAGGTGAAGCTAGTTGGACTGTAACCTCCCAAATAGTCAAGCCAACTAGCTGCTCAAGCAAAAAGTAGTCTGATTGCAACAGGTACTTGTGTAAAGTTGTAATTCTTACTCAGACTCAGGGGAGAAATGAACTAGGACATTCTCAGCACCAGGTTAATCATCAGGGAAAGAAACGCTTTTGCAAGCAGTAAGTACCACCGTACAGGTGGCATTTTGGCAGCACCTGTGTTGGATAGGGCAATGGGAGCAGATCTGTAGAGCAGAACAGCTGGTGTTATACTCATGGATCTTGAACAAGCTCCAGGGTAGTCCAACAGGCTGAACACCCATTACAAGTCAGAATGTACCCCTTTTGTTTCCCTCATTTGTTAAAAAAACAAAACAAAACAAAACAACTAATCCACAACAGATCACATGCTCTGAGACTGCTCCATGCTGCAAAGAAAAGCACAGGGAGAGGTGTACCAGAAACTGATAAAATTTTGTTTCCAGCTGGGCACTTTTTCACCTACTTCTCTTCTTCTACTTTCCCTTGCCTTTTCTACTTGTGGGAAACTGATTACAGCTCTACCTATCTGAGGATTTATCAATGTGAGGAGTGATTTTATACCCATAGTGAACTCTGCTAAAAATTTGTATTGTAAAACTGACATCAAGAGCTGTGCGAACACAGTTATACTGATACCGAGTCTGTCTTTTTTTTTAATTGTTCTTAAACTGAATGTACTATAGCAATTCCTGAACTGAACATCTGAACAGAGGACAGTTTCATAACATCATTTCAGAAAAAAATTCAATGTAACTTTCAACATTCTCACAATCCAATCCTAGAGGCTGAGAATGCAGAAAGAAGCTGTTACTTGTGTTCACAAACCTCAACCAACAATAACTTTGAATTTTAAAATACCATGGAAGGTAATAAACAGTAACACAATATATGTTCCAGGATTCAGCAACTATATTTGCTAATCACCAAGCCCATAGCTTTGAATTAATTCTCCCTTTTGTTAGCTGCAGCAGAAGGCATTGACTGAAAGTGAAATAAATATCAATTTTCAAATAAATGGGACATTTGAGGTCCCAACTTTTAAATAAAGCTTTGAAGCCAATATAACTGCACAAGGACTTCCTTTTATATCTGTGTGCTGAAAAGTGCTTTCTCTTGTCATGGCTCTATGAAATGTCCTATACAGTGGAAAAAATGATTTTAATAGTGATGTAGCCAAGATAAAATAATTGAAATAGAGCTCAGAGATTTTTAGCAATCATAAACACTTTTGGTTTGGTATCAGGAGAATGCCATTGCAATAATTGCATATTGCAATAATGGGAGTAAATGATCCCTGTACAGAACTTTATAGGGAATCATTTTCCTTTGCTATTATCTCCTTCTAAAATAGCTTCCTTAGCAAAACTTCTCAGAAGAGCTGCTGAAGATACATTTAAGACGAAACATTGGTGCAGTGGCTCACACACAAAAGCACAGCTACAGGGTTCTAAGCCAGTTACAACTGCAGTCTCATTCCACTGACACAGAGCTTACTTGGGGTTTACACCTACTCAGGCAGCTCACTGAATTCATATCCTATTCAAGTTTGTTGACTTACTTAGTACTGCAAGGAGGTAATTTAACATAATGCTTTCCTGATCATCTGGAACACAGAGAAAGAAGCTCAACTGATGGGTGGTGACAGTGTTTTTCCATCTTATGTTTGCACTGTGTATTTTCCTCTCCAGTCATATATCTGGATATTTTAAATTATTTAATTGGAAGAATTAGCATTTATCAAGTAAGATTCTAGGTTGGTATGATTCACATCCCTCCCACTTTTCTAGTTTCCATTACTCATATTGATATTATTTAACTACCTTGATTAGTATTCACAATTTCTTCCTGACCTAGCCTCTTCTTCAAGCTTCAATAATAAGGATTTTGCCACCTTTTTTCAGGTCTTTAATGTCAGCATTATGTGAACTTCATCCTTTTGTGCTCATTTAACACTTCTCATCAAACCAGACACTTATCCCAACATGCATATTCAAGTTGCAGTCCTACATCTGTGATCACCTAAGCTATGCTTTTTGTTTGCTTGGTTTTTGCACTAGTGGAAACAGTACTAACCCACAATCAAATACCAAGTTCTGCAGTGATAAATTTGGGCTCTGTACAGAAGAAAAGAAAACTTCTTTACCTTTTTATATTCCCTTTGAAGCTTCCTGCCTGGTCCTATTCAGGGACCACAGTGTACGAGTATATTCCTCTTTAGGAGTGCTCTTCAAGTAAATGCTTACACATAAAGCCATGTTTATAGGACTCTTGACCCCATGAAATGTTAAGTGTGTTTGATATTAAAAGAGACATAAAAGTTGCCATCAACCCACATCACAGAGATGGTGGTAGTATTTTCAGAGATGGAAATATTTTCAAATCTCGTGATGTGGCCTCACCTATGGACTAGAGTCATTCATTCCCTTTATTTCCTGGAAATACTTGTAACTTCACAAGACCATTTCTTGTACAAGTGAACAAGTGATTTTTTTGAAATCTTATCAATTATTTGTCCACTGCTATAATAAGCCCACCTTTGCCTATAGTTTCCCATGAAACCCGAGCTAGGACTTCTCCTGAGATACAGATTAGAGCAGAAGACAGTTTCTAGCAATAAAAACGTTGTTGTTAACATCCACCTTGCTGCAGAAAGGCACAAGCTGAAGAAGTCGTTCCCGTCTTCTTCCCATCTGTGGTAATTATTAATGAAAATAGAGGAAAGATAGTTATCTTGAAATATCAATTCCTCACATAGATTATGGTAATTAATGTACCATAATAGGAGTCATCATGCTGGGTAAGACCAGAAGAGCCTTTAAGCCTCTCTCCTGGCAGAAACTGAAAGCATCTATATTTGTTTTTCAGTTGTTCCTTATTCTGATATAATCCTTTTAAAGGATAACCTTTCCTTGCTATGGAAATAAAATGTTTCTTCATTTTTTATATTTATTTTTTTCCTCACAGGAATTAAGACTCTCTGAGCCCTAACGGGATTACTTCCTGCATAGCAATCCTCCTCTGTTCTGTAACTGCAAAGCTTCTCCACCTGTTACTCTGTGCTAGAGGAGTAGGCGAGTGCTATCTTGCAACCCTTATTCCAGCATGAGTTTCAAGACACTTGTGTGGTTGCCTCCATCTTCTCCGTTTACAGTCCAAAGCTGGTTTCTAGCTATGAATTTTAAATCTAGTACCTGTGTACCCTCTGGTCAGCTGTGACTGCATGTGCATCAGACTCCGCTTGACAAGACGTCCCAGTTCCTCAACAAGCATTTGATTTTAGAAGATTCACATGGTTACTTAAAGACAGAAAGCACTATCAGGGTGTAGGTAGTTTCTAACATTAACATAGAAACATTTTTCAGAGAAAAAACATAGTAGGTAGACAAAAGTGAGTGCAACATTCCATGTTAACCATCATTTACGCCATGTAAATTTTTGGTTTAGATCCCAAAATTTTATACAGCCGTTGTTATTAAAATTCATAATAGAGCTTGATTAAAAAACAAAACAAAACAAACAAACCAACCCCCCAAACTTAAAAGAACAAACAACTAAACCCACAAAAATGCCAAAGAAATCTCAAGAGAGAAAAGTTCATCCACAATGCCTCTCCAGCACATCCACTTGATCTAGAGTTCATCAACTATTAAAAAATTAAAGACAATTTTTAAAGGCTCACAATCTTCATCAAACTAAGTGAATAAGCAAAACGTGTCCTAATGTTAAGAGGGGCTGCACTCCCATCATGTTGCAAAAGCCAGGTGATGACATCAGCCAAATATCAACCTGAAAAATTTACAGACTTTAACATTTAAATATAGGTAGCTGTTTTAACCAACTGAAGGAAACATCCTCAAAGTTTCCCTGGAAAGGCAGGATTTGATTTATTTCACCTGCACATATTCTGCAACCAGTAGCACGTGGGATTCAAGGCTTTTTTTTTTTTAAGCATAACTCTCTTGTGTCCATATCTCTGCTCTCCAATGTCTGTGGATAACAGGTCTCTGCTCAAAAGACACAGTATGGAACAATTGCCTTCTGGGTTTTTACCTGCACTTTGTAGCCTGTTTCTGAAGAAAATATGTATGTTCTTGTCTGCCTGGACTCCCATGCACTCTCTCACTCATGCACATGTGCACACAAGCACCTACATATCCAGAACGATAAAGGGAGACTGTGACAAAGATTGCTGAAGTCGCTGTCAGATCACAGTTTTAGATATTTGTGTGTGTAATTATATTTTTCTGCATGTTACCTGTGATCGTTTCTTACTGCTGCTTGAGAGCTCACACAGTGATTGAGACCTGGTATGTAAACACAAAACAGAAAATCAGGTTTCCGTGGGGGAGTTGTTAGGGTGAGTTGCCTCAATATTTGAGCAGTACATGCTGACAGCCTTTGGTTAAAATAATGTGTTATTATCTCTGAAGAAAAGTGTCTGAAAGATTACTCAGTCAATACAAATTGAGTTCAACATCCTCTTGGTTTCCTCATTAAACAAAACATTACCAGGTTTGCAGGGGCCAATTACTGATCATTAACAGGGGTACCACAAGGTTGCTAGCAAGCTGGTCTGCCAATTCTGCTCCAAAACTGTGCTCTATGAAGTTTCAATGAGAGCCAGGAGGGACACTAACAAAAACTAAATCACCATGCATGGAACTTTGCCTCATAAAGTATGCCTACTCACAGGCAGCTCCCAGGAGATGAGAAGCCTAGAGTACCAGTTTCCCTGGTGGAGGTCTACCAGCTCCCTTCATGTTCTGAAGAGCAATTTTTGTGCTTATGCTTTGTGTAAACAGCTTATCTTTTGGATGTGTGTGAGGAGTGAAAACAAATCTCCCAAACATATCCTGGGAATAATGGATTATTTTTTTTTCCCCTTTCTTTCTGGACTTCTCGGTTTTCCCCTTCCTGTGGCTGTGTGTCAGCCACTTTCCAGTTCTTTTCAATCACTGTCTTTGAGGACAGTAAGAATAAAACCCAATTCCTCTGACTGCAAATAAACCCGTCTTTCCTGAGAACTGCAAATCTCAGCACTGGAACAAAGCTGAACTCGTGTTTCGTGAGGAAAAAAATTCTGTCAGCAGTAACAAGGCACCTCTGCTGTGAGCCCTTGGCCAGGAGTCGTACAAGTTTATGTGTAGCAACATGGACCTGATGCAGTCAACTCAAAGATAC
The DNA here is from genome assembly GCA_033439905.1 of Ceryle rudis. Taxonomy (NCBI): domain Eukaryota; kingdom Metazoa; phylum Chordata; class Aves; order Coraciiformes; family Cerylidae; genus Ceryle; species Ceryle rudis. The sequence continues at coordinate 85,011 of JAAGNO010004166.1, read as the reverse complement.
TGTTAAGAGGTGGGCAAGTGCCAGCAGCATGGGACCTAATGTGAGGCCTTACACATAACAGAGCCAACCTACAAGATTACCACCAGCATCACCACCACAATTTCTCTTTAGTAGTAGACCCAATGCATACCAGAAATGACAACTGCACTTAAAGATGGTGTTTGTTAGAGTGTTGTGTCCAGATGGTAGGCTTCGATCTGCTTTGTCCTCTCTGCAACAAATAAAATTTCTATAAGAACATTAGCCACTTTAACCAGTTAAAATTTGAATTAACTTCAGCAATAGCCTGGTAACCAACCAGTAATGACCTTTTCCTCAACAAAAACCTGGAGTACCAAAAAATAAAGGGAAATATTATTTCACTGTCTGGCTTCTATCCACTACTAATACTAAAGTTAAAATGATCTTGTTCAGTATTTTTGTCATGCTATGTGCTTCAGCCAAATCAACAAACAAAACAGGCTGGTGCCAAGAAATCTTCTCTTTATACAAACATGTGAAATAGAATTTAATTTACCTAGCTCTGAGCAAGTGTTAAATTGTGAAAGCCTGTTTAAATACAATGAATGCAGTTGCAAAGTAGTATCAGTCCGAGAGAAGTGAAGCAGAGTTTAAAGTACATATTGAAATGCACCATTGTTTATGCAGCAATTTCTTTTGCTGCAGCTCCGTCCTGGTGGTAAATATGATTAGAAGGCCCAGGGTGAGAATAAAAAATAACAGCTAAAAAAAATGGTGAATATTTACACAGGTCATCGGGGAAAAAAAGTCATGTAATACACAGGAATACTTGTGGCTCTTTATTACAAGTGCTAGTAGGTGAGATGGGTAAGTGACCTTTTACCCTTTTACAGTTGGATAGCTTGAAATTATTTATAACTCTGTATCACAACCAGTCCACAAACTGCCGTGAGGGACAGTCTCTGTTCAAGAGGAGCCCTAAGCAGCTGGCAAAGCAAGAAACACTTTCTTAACAAGAATTGATTAAAGATGGCACCTTAGTTTTACAGTAAACACTGTGGTACTTTGTGGGTTATATTTATCCGTATGTTGGGGATGCCCTTACGCCACTTCAGCTCTGTTAAGCAACCGTAAGTGTACTTGTGCTGGCTGGTTAGTGAAGGCTTACAGCCACTGAGGGCTGCTGGGTGGGGTCTGACAGCTGGGATGAGCTGGTTCCTGAACTTTCTTTCTGTAATTTGTCTTTGCTGGGTGGCACTGATTGCCCACACTGAGGCACCAGTGGATGTGCTCACCTTCTGGTTGGCCCACTCACACCTGATCATCAATCTCAGCATTCAGCACTGTGCAGAATATAGTAGTGCAAGGTAGGCAAGGGGTCTCACCATTTCTCTGAGCATCAGTAGGCAGGATGAACAAGAGACGGTGTAATTCATTTTTACTGATGGAGGGGACAGCGGCATGGCAAGATTAAGGAGCAGTTTTATCAAGGTACATAGCTGAATTGCTCTCACTGAAGGGAGCAAGAGCTCTAAATTTGTTTATAAACCTAACCCCAGATAACTTCTCTGAGAGGCAAAACTTGTGGCAAAAGAAAGCCTCAAAATCTAACCTAGAACTAAAACCCTTATTTGTAAAAGATCATCTTTTACCTCACAGTGAGAGTTTTGAGTTAAAAATTCTTCTAGGCTCACCATCTCACCTGTAACATACCTAGGAAGCAGGTGGGGTCTCTGTTTTTCTTGCGGTGTATGTCACCAGAGAAAATTATATTCATATAGGGATATTATTTATAGGTATAGATAACATGCATAATTAGAACAGCTAAGGTAATTAATCATTAGATTAATTTCTGAAGGGTTGTGCTTGTTCCAAATAAACATCAAGCTTCAGGTCTTACCGGAAAGCTATGACCAGTTGCCATTCTCTTTCTCAAATCCAGCGCTCACCTGGAGTCTGTGGTATGTCCAATAGAAGGGGATAATCAGTATCAGTGAGAGAATGGGGACATAAGAGAGAAAAGAATATTTTTGTCAGTAGGGCTGAGGGCTTTGGTAGAGTAGAAGCATCTGAAAATATTGTTAGAAATGCTTTTGTGAAGTTTTAGCTATGTTGTCCCTTGCCATTAGTTACCCTGTTGTTCCCAGCTGGATGGATCATTTATTCCATAAAGAATATTGCAACCTTGTTGCTCTTTATAAACTCTGATCATGTTCCTCTTGAGCTTTCTTTTCCTTTTATTATTTCCTTTTACTGTAGTAAAAATTACATAAATCACCGAGATTAGTTTGGTTTGTTAGGCAGATAACATTGGAGGTTTAATGATTAAACTGAGGAGTCGTTCAGATTTCCAATGGGTGTCTCATTCTGAGAGCTCACTGAGGGGTGATGCCACCACATAAAATGCAGCCACTAAAATAATGTAATTTAAGCTTCAATTTTAGCTGTATTTAATGGATGTTTTCTAATTGTATAGAGTGTGTCCTTAATTTGCCTCTCTGTAATGTGACACTGATACCCTTGAATAAGCATTTCAGGGGAAAGCATTTTAATATTCTTTTTCCCAGCAGCATTCTTCATTGCAGAGGCAATCGGGGTTAAAAGCAAGGCTGTAAAACACACTCTTTTTTGGTATCTGTAGTGACAAGATGTCAGTTTGGAATGCAGGTGGTTTTTAGTGAATAGACCATAAAAAGATCTTCATTCAAACCTTACTAACAATGTTAGAGACAGTGAGGACACCCAAGGGTGTGAGTTGGGACTTGTCTATTATACAGAAAAACAATGTCAATTAATATATCTTGAGTGTAAACAGAATCAAAGGATCACGAATGAATTTCAGGGCAGAAATGGCAGAAGAGTGGTCAGCCAAGAGCACCGAAAAGGCTGTAAGAGAAAGAGGATGTCCCAAGCAATGCGGTTCCCAACAGAAAGTCCTTACATGTGCAGCCCTGTGAAATGGGCCATTCAAGTGCTCCTACCAAAGCCCGAGGTGCCCATAACCTCTGTAAGTGTAAAGCCCACGCCGCTCCCAGGGGAGGGGCTCGAGAGGTGAGGGCATTGCCAGGGCAACAGTGGCCACACCCAATAAGAAGCCTCAGGGAGGTTATCTTGCGACAGAGCCCGGGGTGGGCAACGAGCGCGTGACGGGGCTTTGGGGCTCTGCACAGCCAGGAAGAGGGAAAGCCGGCAGCGGTGGGGAATGGCAGCGGCAGGGAAAGCCAAGAACTAGCAAGAGGAAGAAACCTCCCACAAAGCCTGAGGTGCCCCTGGAGAACCGATTCATGGCTTTGCTGACTGAGAATGAAAAAGCCTGCATCTGGTAAGTCCTCAGACCTGGTTAAGGCAGCCAGAGCGGCTCCCTGTCACATAACAACTACAGTAACCAAGAAAAAGCAACGCGTGGTAGTAGCCGGTGACTCTTCTGAGGGGCACAGAGGCACCCGTTTGACGTCCCAACTCACTGTCTAGAGGGGTGTGCTGCTTACCGGGGCCTACATCAAGGATGTAACAGAGAGGTTGCCAAACCTTTTATGTTCCACTGACTACTCTCTGCTGCTGCTGCTGTTTCATGTGGCAGCAGTGAGGCAGCTATGAACAGTTTGAAGAACATCAAGAGGGACCACAAGGCAGTGGTGAAGGGCTCAAGAGCACGGGTTGTCTCTTCATTAGTCCTCCCAGTTGTAGGTAAGGGGATTGAAAGGGCTGATCGAATTGGGAAAATCAATAAATGGTTGAGGGAGTGGTGTCATGGACAGGGCTTTGGCTATCTACGCCATGGGACTTGCTTTGAGAAATCTGGACATCTTGGGGCTGATGGGGTGCAGGGGGAGAATGGACTTTGGCAACTCCACGGGACTCATAAAGTGAAGACCTTTATGACCGGTACATCCCTTGGTTATATAGAGCAAGCTTCACTGAACATACACACCAACAATGCTGACTGGATACATGCGAGAGCCCACACACTGTTCATGTGCCTAAATCTACTACCTGACTGGCTGTCATCTAACCCGCCCAGTATCCCCCACCTCCTGTTTTTCTCTACTTTGTTCTGGTTTATCTTCTTGCTTCATTTCCTTTTCTTCACTGTTCTCCTTCCTTCACGCTCTTTCCATGGTTCAAGGACAGTGTCCATTTTCTTCCAACCAAGATCCCACAATGGGGTACATCTTTCAGAGAAGGGGGCGAACATCTGTGGCCACAAGCTTTCCAATCTAGTGAGGAGGACTTTAAACTAGGGGAAGCATCCTCAATCCACATCGAGGCCAGTGACACTAACAGATGCCTTGGGCCTGGAGTTGGACTGCAGGCTGGGAAGGGAGCACCTGAGGTGCAGGATAAGGGAACTCCAGTTGGTAAATCAGCTTCCATGGGGGCCCAACTTAAATGGCTCTACGCTAACACATGGAGCATGAGGAACAAGCAAGAAAAGTTACAGATGTGTGCATGCCTACAGGGTTACATTGTCATTGTCATCACTAAGACATGGTGGTGGGATGGTTCTCACGACTGGATCGTAGGAATAGATGGATGCAGGCTCTTCAAGAAAGACAAGCGGGGAAAAGGGGAGGGTGTGTTGCCCTCTACATCAATGATCAACTGGAGTCCACGGAGCTCTACCTGAGGATGGATGAAGAGCTAACGGAATGCTTATGGGTGAGAGTTAAAGGGAAAAGGAGACATCACAGCAGGGGGGCTGCTACAGGCCACCTGACCAGGAAGACTGAGTGGATGAGGCTCTCTATAAACAGATAGGAGCAGCTTCATGTTCACAATCCCCGGTCCTCATGGGAGATTTCAATCACCCTGATACCTGTTGGAAGGACAATACAGCAGGGCACCAGCAATCTAAGAGGTTCCTGGAGTGCATGGATAATTTCCTCTTCCAAGTGGTAGAGGAACCCTCAAGAAAAGCTGCTATGCTGAACCTTCTCCTCAACAGGGAGGGGCTGCTGAGTGATGTGCAGCTCAAGGACAGCTTTGGCTGCAGTAACTATGAAATGGTAGAGTTTAAAATTCCTAGGGCATCAAAGAGGGTGTATAGCACTGTCAATACTCTGGACTTCAGAAGAGCAGACTTCATCCTCTTCATGGACCTGCTTGTCAGGGTGTCATGAAATAAAGCCCTGGAGGGAAGTGGGGCCCAAGAAAGCTGGTGAATATTCAAGGACCATCTTCTCCGAGCCCAGGAGCAGAGCATCCCAAGAAAGAAGGTGGCAGGCAAGAATGCCAGGAGACCGGCATGGGTGAACAAGGTGCTCCTGGACTTACCTGGGCACACAACCAAAGTCTATAGGGAGTGGAAGGAAGAACAGGCTAACTGGAAGGATTACAAAGAAGTTGTCTGAGCAGCCAGGGATCAGGTTAGGAAAGCTAAAGCACAGATAGAATTAAAGCTGGCTGGGGACATAAAAGGGAAGAAGAAGAATTTCTTCAGGTATATCAGTGACAAAAGTAAGGCTAGGGAAGATGTGGAGCCTCTCTGAAAGGAAAACAGAGACCTGGTCACAAGGGATATGGAGAAGGCTGAGGTAATAAATTACTACTTTGCCTCAGTCTTCACTGGCAAGGGCTCTAGTCACACTGCCCAAGTTCTAGAAGGCAAATGTAGGGACTGGGAGAAGGAAGATCTGCCCACTATAAGCGTAGATCAGATTTGAGATCATCTAAAGAACCAAAAGTGCACAAGTCCATGGGGCCTGATGAGATCCATCTGTGGGTCCTGAGAGACTTGGCAGATGAAGTTGCCAAGCCACTATCCATCGTATTTGAAAGGTCATGACAGTCTGGTGAAGTCCCTGCTGACTGGAAAAGGGGTGCCATAACTGCCATCTTCAAAAAGGGAAAAAAGGAAGACCCCCCCCTGGAAACTATAGACCAGTCAGCCTCACCTCTGTGCCTGGCAAGGTCATGGAGCAGATCCTCCTGAAGGCTCTTCTAAGGCACAGGGAAAATGACAAAGAGGTGTTTGGTGGAAACCAACATGGTTTCATCAAGGACAAATCATGCCTGATGAGTTTGGTGACCTTCTATGATGGAGTTACAACATCAGTGGATAAGGGAAGAGCAACTGACATAATCTAGCTGGACTTGTGTGAAGCATTTGACACTGTTGCATATGACATCCCAGTCACTAAACTGGAAAAACATGGATCTGATGGACGGACCACTCACTGGATAGGGAACTAGCTGGATGGTTGCACTCAGAGTTGTGGTCAGTGTCTCAATGTCCAAATGGAGACCAGTGAAGAGTGGCATGACTCAGGGGTCAGTATTGGGATCAGTGCTGTTTAACATCTTTGCTGGTGACACGGACAGTGGGATTGAGTGCACCCTCATCAAGTCTGACGGCAGCACCAATCTCTGTGGCGTAGTCAACACACTGGAGGGAAGGGGTGCTATTCAGAGGCATCTTGACAGACTGGAGAGGTGGGCCCATGCCAACCTCATGAAGTTCAACAAGGTCAAGTGCAAGGTCTTGCATCTGGGTCGGGGCAATCCCAAGCACAAATAGAGGCTGGGTGGAGAGTGGCTTGAGAGTAGTCTTAAGGTGAAGGACTTGGGGGTGTTGGTCAATGGAAAAGCTCAACATGAACTGGCAATGTGCGCTTGCAGGCCAGAGGGCCAACCATACCTTGGGCTGCATCAAAAGATGCATAGCCAGCAGGTCAAAGGAGGTGATTCTGCCACTCTGCTCTACTTTTGTGAGACCCCATCTGGAGTGCTGCATCCAGTTCTGGGGCCCCCAACACAAGAAGGAGATTGAACTGTTGGAGTGGGTGCAGAGGGGGGCCATGAAGATGATCAGAGGGTTGGAGCACCTCCCCTGGGGGGACAGGCTGAGAGAGTTGGGATCATTCAGCCTGGAGAAGAGAAGGCTCTGTGGACACCTTATATCAGCCTTGCAGTATCTGAAGTATAAGAAAACTGTGGAGGGACTTTTTACAAGGGCCTGTATTGATAGGATGAGGGGTAATGGCTTTAAACTGGTTGTGGGTAGATTTAGATTATCTATTAGGAAGAAATTCTTTACAGTGAAGGTGGTGAGGCACTGGAACAGGTTGCCCAGGAAAGTTGTGGATGCCCCTTCCCTTCAAGTGTTCAAGGCCAGGTTGGATGGGGCTTTGAGCAACCTGGTCTAGTGGAAGGTGTCCCTGGCCCATGGCAGGGGGATTGGGACTAGATGATCTTTAAGATCCCTTCCAACCAAAACTATTGTATAATTCTTATTCCAGTGTGTCTGATGCAATCTTCCAATTCCAGCAACACTACCAGAGAAATCCAGCAGCATGGAAGCAGCCAGGAGAAACCCCTGCATTTGCAAGCAGCTGTAAGGGGCAATGGGGTAGTGGGGGAGGTGGCCTGCAACTGATAGTTGCACAAGAATATTGCTACTCTGATGGATTAGGAGATGAGTCATAAATGCTGGATGACAGATGAAAGAACCAAGGCCAAGGACAACTAGGGGTAGGGTTGTCAGCTTCAGATGTACAGAAATACAAGTATGCTGTGGCTATGTGAGAGATGGGGGAGAATGTGCTTCATTACACATAAAGAGGAAGGCAGGAGGAACAGGGAGGCCACCCATCTCTCCACACTTTGAGGATCAACTGAAAAGAGGAGACTGAGGGGTGACCTCATTAATGTTTATAAATATGTAAAGGGTGAGTGTCAGGAGGATGGAGCCGGGCTCTTATCAGCGATGTCCAATGATAGGACAAGGGGAAATGGGTGCAGGCTGGAGTGTAGGAGATTCCAAAGAAATTTAAGGAAGACCTTTTTCCCTGTGAGGGTGACAGAGCAGTGGAACAGGCTGCCCAGAGGGGTTGTGGAGTCTCCTTCTCTGGAGACATTTAAAACCTGCCTGGACGCATTCCTGTGTGACCTGCTTTAGGTGGTCCTGTTCTGGCAGGGGGGTTTGACTAGGTGATCTGATGAGGTCCCTTCCAACCCCTAACGTTCTGCGATTCTGTGAAAAGAGAAGTGAATATATGGGACATTCAGATGGGAGCCCAGTGACTGTCAAACGTGTCCTCATTACAGGAGTGTCAGCCAAACCCACTCAGGATTTGCTGGGCACAGTGTGAGCTTTATCCTCACAGGAAAGATGACAGAGGAACAGGTATCCAGGTAGGCACAGGGCTCATTCCACATGTGTATCAATACAGTAAGGAGTGGAGCAGTGCTCTGCAGATCCTATAGCAGTGGCACTGCAATAGATTTTCCCTGGGAGCTGTTGCAGCAGACTGGAACTGGAGCAGAGGCACTTTTCCAAAGGAGCAGAAAAATCAAAAGCTTTTACAGGAAAATGTCAGTTTTGAAAAATGATTTGATATAGGAGTTTTGAGGTACAGCAACAATTCTGGTTTTATGGCTGTTACAGTTTTCTCAAATTATTTTAGCTCAGATTTAGTTTTTGCTTTCTTCCCCGTATCTAACTGTTCTTCAGCTAGCCAGCCGCATTTAAGCTTGTACAGAAATAGTTTTGTTTCAGTGTGACTGGTCAATCTTTTGGGGGTTTGCCCTGTGTTTCCATTCCAAGGTGCGTGCAGTTTTCAGATTTGCTCATTTTACCCAAGAGACCACTGTGGTGGGATGGCAGCTGCCACTTAGACTAGACTCAGTCTTTGAAATCAGTAATCGGCATCACTCTGGATCTGAATGTGTGGCAAAAGGAGCTGGGATTGCCAGTTTCTGTGGCTGACTCTCAGATGTTGGAAGCTGATGTGAAATAGTGAATACTCAGTTATTTTATATTATAAACTCTGTCCTCCTTCCCTGAAGGGATGTGAAATGAAATTCGAGTATTAGGAGTTATCTCATTTCCTAGGCAAAAAATTACTGCAGCATTTATCTCACCTTACAATGAGTGATGCTGAAGTGCTATATTAATTGGGAAGATCACAACATGAGGCTGCTCAGAAACAATATTCTTCCACGTAAATGTTTCAGGAAAGAACAAAAAAAAACATAGCTGGAAGGTATTTTATTTTTTCCCCCCAGTTTGCTGAGTGCATGTTGCAAACCACCTTTGCTAAAATCCACAGATGAGATGACGGGGTACGGCTGTTACTCTGCAGGTAAGTCATACAATTCTGTGGAGGTACCTAGTTCAGAGCCAAGATATTGCCACCATGTAGAAGAGCATTCGTGAACACTCAGCACTGAGGGAGCAGCAGAAGGGAATCACAGCAGAAAATGGTGGTCATCATTCCTGCAGGATTTTTCTGTGGCATAGTCAGTGACTGATAGTAAAAATGAGTAGACAGTAATATATTTCTAGCAAGTGTTAGGGACTCACCCAAAGACTATCCGTCACAGCTGCTTCTGAAGTATTTCTCTATCTCAGTTTAGGATATAGTTCAGTGAAAGATGCCATTATTAGTCATAATGTAAGGCCAGGAAAAAAACAAACCAAAACCAAACAAAAACCCACACCAACTTAAAAAAAAACACAAACAACACAACAACAAAAACCCAAACAACACTAAGTTTTTGAGAGGTGTCAATGAATTAAATATATATTCCTTCCTTTCTCCACTCTGACATCTGATTAGCTTAAAAAAAAAAAAAAAACAGAGAAAGAAATGAAAGATGCACATAAAATAGCACATAGGTAAGTCCTACAAGCCTGGGTTTAAAATGATGACAGGGAGCTTTCTGTCCTCCACCCTCACTTGATCTGGGAAATGTTTCAGGGGAGAAGGTACAATAGTTGGGAGTAAAAGCATAGACTGCATATACTGCATTCTCAGGGGGAATGAGGTAGGGCTGCAGTAGTTTTCTGCTATATGGGCTTGCATCCTAAACTGTGATAAGCAACCAGGCAATAATGGCTGCTGTTGAAACTTCTCTTGGTCAAAATCATTATTTTCATTAACACTGAATAATGCTAATTAAATTAATGACTTTAAATAAACTATACATGTATTACACACATATTTTTATAATACTATAAGTACCATAAGTTACATTACTGCACATTACATTGTACATTATCTTGGATATAACAGAATTTGTATTTATCTGTAATATATTACAACTTCATAGTGTATGAATACGAAACTACCTAAAATGTAATAATTTTCTAAATTACTACTATCAGTGTTCCAAAATCAACATGCTCTTTTCCAACACATTTGAACTATACATTATTTTATTCATGGCATCAACAGATACTGAAATGCTGTTCTCTAGCCAGATCTGGTTTTATAGGATGGTGTGAGGAGTGCTCAAGTTGCTGCCAGGAAAAGGCTGGCGAATCAGACACTGGAATAGATGCCTGGCTTGGGTGAATAAAAGGTGCAGTTGCTCTGATTTGCAAGGAGAAGGAGATGGAAATAACATCAGCCAGAAAATCAGACCTTGGACTCTTTATGCCAGTTGTCTCATTTAACACTGTGATCATATTGAACATCCCCCCTTCCACTAGCACGCACTTCATGCTAGTAGCCTGCTGACCTCACATGCCTGCCAGGTCCCACACCATGTTGTCTTAGGTACCAAGCTTCAGCCCCTCATGAACACCAGCTGATGCACACAAGTCCTGCATGCATGGCCGTGGTCCTTTCTCAGACTCACTGGTACAAGCCTGCTTCTGCAAGAGACTTTCTGATCCTCACAGCAGCTGCTTCTGGCCCTGCCGGAGTGTAGTCATACCACCCAGCCCATCAGCAACAAAAGAGGAAATTAAACAACTAGAGTAACTTGCCTTTTCAAATATTGATGATTTGAAATGCAGATGAGTAGCTGAGGCATCTCCAGTGCCTTTCGGTAGTCATTTATCCTTGTTCCCTGCAGATAGCATGGCTTTTGTCCTTCTGATCAAGACAAGCTACAAATCACTGCTCATTTGATCACAGCTTGAATCATTGTCATGAAAACAAAAACAATCAATTAAATCTCAGTCTGCTGTGTGCTGCTCTTCAATTTTTAATGGTAGTTTCATTTGCTGCCCTCTTCTTTTAGCTCACCAGAAGGGCTACATACTCTCTTTTATTGCAAACTCAGAGCCTTTCATTCTGCTCACTGTTCACATTTGAGTGTGGAAGGTGGAAAAATCCTGCAACAATGTTTTTGATGGGAGGTGGTCTTCATCTAATTTGCTTACCCTTTCCCTGGTGGGATGCCCCAGGTTATTGTTTGTTGTAGACCTAAAGAGAAAAAAGACTACAGTGTTTTTTGGTCAAGGGCTACAAGGATTTGTGTTACTAAACAGCATTTCTTCAGAGATGCAGAAGTGAGGCTGGGGTTAGAATCAACATCCACTGCTCAACCAACCTGCCTGGCATTCCTCAATCACTAAAAAAATAATAGCTTCAAATGTAGTTGTCTTCCCAAAGGAAGGTTTTGTGTAAGCCTCAATCCATTTTTTTACTCTTCTTTTTTTGAGAGTGGTGAAAAAGGAAAATACTTGCCCAAGAAAATAGAGTATATATTTGCCTTTCAATAAAAAGTAGCATGGTTAGGATGTGAGTTGAAGCAGAGATTCAATTAAGTTTCTAATATTGGGTTTGCCCAGGCTTGCTCTGAACATTATACAGTGGATTATTGACTACGACTGCTTGGGACTTCTTAAAAGAAAACCTGAAACTTGGGCTGTGTTTAAGCAAAGAGTATGTGGTGAATGTGGTGACAACAGGCCTCACTGGAAGTATGGTGGCAACCAAGCATGAATTAGAGTCAGTCAAAACTTACAAAGTTGAATAAAGTTTAATTTTAGGGTTTGTTCAAAACCAGAAGTCAGATAATAGTTACTATGGCTGCTGAAAAGCCAATTCTACTTCGGAAAAATGTTAAAAGGACTTTTGAGTGAAATTTTCACTATTACTTTGCCAGCACTCTGCTCCATGTGCCCCCTCTTCCCCCCAAAATCAAACATCTCAACAACAGATATATTCATATTCGAAACTTTTGTCTGACAAAAATGGCTACTGTTTTGTGAAAATTGTGCATCTGGTGGTTTGTGTCCTCAATCTTCTCTGTTGATGTAGTTAAATGCAGTTATACTGTACGTCCAGGGATTTACCATAGCCTTCCCTCTTCCCACTGTATTATGGTGTGACTGCTGATAGAGACCTGAGGCATTTGAACTCTAATTCCTGAGAGATACTTGGCAGCAGTTCTGAGAAGGCATTTTTTAGTATTCAGGTATTCACATTTTCTGACAAAAGAAATATTTAATCTTTTGCTGAAAAGTGGACTGTTATGACAGCAAAACCCAACTTTCTGCTAAAAACAGTTCAGGAGGAAAACTTCAAATAAGCTGCAGGCCAGAGCTACACAAAACAAGAGAAAAAAAAATGAGTGTTAAGAACTGTGATCTGAAAGCATTGAATTTTCCACTGCCTGTCATAGAGTAAAATCATATAAAGTTTGTCATTTAAATCCTTTCAGGATTTAGGTATCTTCGTTACAGGGCTGAAATCCACTCCTTGCAGGCTGCTAGAGTAAACAGTGGTTGTTTTTGCCAAATGCCATGTTGTGGGCATTTCTGGTTTGTTGTAATTTTAAGTGTATCTATATCTAGATATACTTGCATTTATTTTTGTACTCTCTGCTGTTGAATATAAACAGTATTTCATTTTAAGCTCCAAAGAGGGTTCCCTATGTCAATAGATAAACTCCAAAAAACCCCATATCTATTTGAAGCAGAATTCTTAGTGTGGTAGTGCTTAGGGAAATTAGTGGGAAGTGCTTCATGCTCAATATTTTTCAAAACAAGATTTGTTTCTATATTTGAATATGGATGAAGGTACCTAATACAAGGTTCCTGTCTTTTAAAACCTGATGTTTGGTTTCTGAAAGAAAGTTTTGTACTTGGCTCGTTCTTTCTTTGTAAAGTATTCCTTCAAATCATAAAACTTCACTGGTGTCTCAGAAATCACTTTTATTTATCCAAATGCTCTATTGGAAAATATTTGCCACTAATAATGCAGCTAAATAATAATAATGACAACAACAACAATAAAAAGCCTCCTGGACTTTTACCTGAAAATCAAATGCAATCACTCAGATATCCTTGTGGACATCCTACTACATCTATGCATGAAAAGCTTGTATAAGATTTGCTGCCTTAGTTAAATGTGAATGGCTGTACATTTAGAAGTTGAATTGCATAGTTGATTGTCTCACAGCAGGACATGAGCTTGGCTAGACATGTTCATTGGTCCCCTGGCAAGACCAGAGTGTACAATGCTCTTAGTTATGATGCTGTCTGTCATAATAGGACTACCTGAAAATGGCTTAAATATTTATCTTACATTAAAATACAACACAAGAGACTATTAAAACATTAGCTTCTGTAATTCCATTTCAAAAAATAAGAACATATTTTCTTGCTTTTCCCCTTTCTGAATGTCTGTGGCAATTTTGTTGGTAGCAATAAAAGCTTCTGCAAAATTCAGAACGGTGGTTGATAAAACACCAGGTCATGTCTCATCCATAAAATTTAAATTTGACATTTTGATGTGACATGAGTTTGTACATCCTCAGTTGCAACCAGTAATCTTTTTGGCTTAATAAATTATGTATTATTAAAGGGAGAAAGGCAGAAAAGTATTTAGATGAATGCTCAGCACTGGTGCTCTAAAAGGTGCTTTTCTTCAGCGTACCTTCTCACAGGCTGGTCAGCTGCTTTCTAGCCCAATTGTGAGGAGGGGAACATCATTCACAGACTTGCATCTCCACATCCTGGAGATGCTTGTGTTGTGGGAGACAAAACTCCCAACTAACTGCTCCTCATTCCCTCCCGCTGGCTGCTAGCAAGGGCACTGCTGTTTTGGCTGGCCACCTTCAGACATTTCTGGTGCTGTAGCTCTGCAACAAGCATAGAGACAATGTTAAAGACTGGCATCACTCTTTTATGTGCAGAAGACTTGTAAACAGATCCCTTTGCTTCACACCTTTCAAGACAGTTCCAGACAAATTCTTTTTCCTTAGTCCTGACAAGAACCCATGTGGGAAGCTGCTGCTGGGCATCAGTGTGACTGCTCTTCCTGCCACACCTGTGCACAGCTGGCAGGGCCAGGTATGCTGTTGCAAATCACAAGCAATTTCCTCCTTATGACAGGCCTCCTGTTTTGAAAGAAGTGGTTCCCAAGCATAATAAAAGAATGTAAGCAAAGCCTCTATCAGGCTCAGCCATTAGTCCCTTTCCATTATTCTCTTTTGTTTTCCAACACATGTAAACGAATAATTCACTTTTTTGGGATTTGTTGTTTCCTCTTCTGAGAAATCTTTGGGTAGATGGAATGAAAACATCTTTCAGGTGTCCATTACCCTATTTACAATTAATGTCTTATGCTTAAATAATAGATCAATTCCACCAGCTATTGCAGAAGGCAAAAGTCAGTGCACTTTTTACATTCTACCACAGACTTAATACTGGACAAAGACACAAATGGGGAATGACTAGCCTTTGATTCTGCAGATAATGAGGGAAGGGTAGTTCTCAGAGAGAAAATGCAGACAGTGAGAAAGGGTGTTTTCAAACAGAAAACATTTCCAGTCAGAAATTATTTGAAGGCCATGTTAATTTTGCACACTTATTGCTCTTTTTCCCCCCAGTAGTTTACAAGTATCTGAGTTACTCATCATGAACTGGACCAAAAATATCATTTGGTTATGGTAGGAAATGAAGTGAGAACAAAGGGAAGCATCAGCTTTTTTCATCTTTTTCACTCAAAAAAAAGTTGTCTTTCCCTAAGCAACATGAAGAATTTCTACAGCTTCTGTGAACCCTGGCACACCTGATGGGAATCTGTCGATATATTGCTCTTGATAAAGTGCAGCACTTACAAAGCAATGTGGCAGAACAGATACTGTAAATTTTTACCTTTTGAAGGCATCTGGACAAGACCTTTGGTCTGACTGTGAAGATTTATTCCTTTTTTCTGCTCCCCTGGACAGAAAGAAATTGTTCACAGTAACTGAGGGGTGCATTGGTAGGGGTGGGCTGTGGAAGGAGAAATTGGAGTAAAGGAAAGAAAAGACTGAGTGCAAATACCTTAGTTAAGAAAGACATCCAGGCTTTTTGCCTGCACAAGCTCTGTTTCTGGAAGTTATGAAGCATCTGAATAGGAAAACAGAAAACTGCTTTAAGGCTGAAGTAAGTCCAAACAGGCTTTTTACTAATTAAAGCAGTTTTCAACCTCTCTAGGAAGATAAATGATGAAAAAATCAATGAAAAGCACAGAGGGTGAAGCAGCTTTTACCAGCATTACACTGACAATGTACGTTGATAAAAGTAAAACTCTGTTGATTTTTTTCCTTTGGCAAAACTAGGCACTGCATCTCCATATAACCACTTTAATACTTCAGTTGTCTGAGAGGTCATTTGCCCTGTTTGTGAAGAACTACAGCTGAGCAATTTTAGAAAGTTTTTCTTTATCAGCTGTATATGTAGGCAGGCAGTAGTCATTGGCCTAGAAACTGTATGAACCTTATTTCTCAGTATTTTAACATGAATAAAATTAAATCTATTTTCTTTCCTTCATGCTGGTCTACATCTAGCCTTTTCACACCCACACAAGACAGCAGAAGGAAGAAAATTCTTAAACGCAATTCGATACAATTTCATCATAATTGGGTAAGATAGCCAAAACCAGATTAAGTGTGTTCTAGAAAAAGCTTTATGGAAAAAAAACAATCCAAAAAAAAAAAACCAAAAAAAAAACCCAAAAACCAAAAAAACCAAACCACAACCCCCCCCCCCCAAAAAACCAAACCCCAAACAGTTTAAAACAACAAAATCCTTGTATTTCTGGAAAGTCAAACACATTCTAAAACAAAACAAAAAAGAAGAGGTAATATCCATTTTACTCATGCTAACACCATTTTCTTAGGTCTAACAGGGTGAGATATTATACATCCAGATATATGCAAAGAAAAATTGTAAATTGACATGTTCCTTTTTTTTTTTGGCTATTTTTCAGGCTCATCCTGATAAAGTTAAGAAGTATAAAAGCCATGATACGCTAATGGAGGTTTAAGCTTGACAGTTGTCTTCATAATGTAAAGATTCTAGGAAGGTAATCAAGAACATGATACTATTTATTTTTACTTTCACTTTCTCCCCCCTTTCTTTCTCCTCCCACTTTCTCCCACCTCCAGTAATCTACCTTTGTGCTGCCTGGATCCCATACCAAATTTCTTGTTTGTATATGTGGCTATTCCCCTAATTCTTCCTCCCACTTAATGAGAAATTGCCTATTCTTTTCAACCAACTTCCTTCTCGGGCTGGATTGCTACTAAAACAAAAGCCTAATATGAGGAGCCCTAGGAGATTCTGTCAACTACTAAGGCAAAGTTTGCAAGAGTCTGATTGCACTTGTTCATGTAGCATATACCTTTGAATCAGTTTAGCTGCTCTAGTCTTGTTCCTTTAATCCTTCTTGTTACTTCCTTCCCAAACCTCTCAGTGCCTTTTGCATGTTATTATACACTGCTTTTTTCCTTTGGAATGCTTTAAATTTATTGGGGCAGCATAAGGTTTGCTCCTTGAAGCTGATGGCAGGAGGCATGAGTGGGCAGTACTTGGAGGTTGAGGCACATGGGCATGTACCAGTAAGAAACAGTATAAGTAGATTATTTAATTTGTGATCAGACTCTGACAGCTATATGGTGATACACCAAATTCGGAGACCTGTGTGAGAGAACCATGCATGTGGTGAGAGAATATGAGGTATTTTACTAGCATCATCCTAGTCAAAGCAGCACACTATCATCACTGAAAATCTGAGAGTAAGATCTGTGGATCATTTTAACTGAACTTCAGTGAGGTCTCTGTGACTGAACTGCATCATTTCTTGCTTTGGTCATGTCATCTGTATTCCCAGAAAGACTACATAAGAGTTATTTTCAGAGTTACTGTAAAGGGTAATGGGATTTATTGCCCCTGCCGAGATATTTAGTGTGACCCAGTTATTAGTAGAACAACTACACTGTGCTGAAAGAAAAACATACATACATACATAAGAATATAAAAAATATTTACTTCTTTGGAAATTCTCATTTAGAAGATGCCTTTCAATTTCATTCTGGGTTTTTTTTTCACACACTGAAAGAATTCAATATGGAAGTGATGTTTTTTCTTTAAAGAAACCATGATGATTCTAGCTGCATGTCATGCTGACTTTAAAGTTTTTAATGAACTTAGTTCATTTGTATCTTCTGGAGCCAGGGCCAAGCAATTGCATATGCTGGAACAACACCAGCTGCCTATTTTTTCCAGTACAGGAGGTACACTGAGTAACATTTATTTTTCTTTGCAACAGAGTCAACAGAATTCTTTCATGATTTCAGAAACAGGAATCTGAACAAATACCATCAATGCTTACTGCTTTCCTGATGTTCATCAGTTTGCTAACCTATTCCCTCAGTATGTGAGGAGTAAACTGAAATGAAGGAGGTTACTCACAGGCTAATGCCCTCTCTGAGTAGCACCCTGTAGCTCTGCAGTAACAGTAGCAGAATATGTCCTTAAACACTTCTGCAATAAACTTTTCTTTCTTTTTTTTTTTTTTTTTTTTTTTTTTGCAGCCTGTAGTCTTGATAAATTTGTCATATTTCAACTTTGTTTTCTTAGCTGGATCCCCATATTCCAAGACTCTCCTTTTAGTTTCTATAACAGTATGTACTTCATTACGGTTTCTTTATCCTTGATTTTCCATTTCCTTTCATGCTTAGCATATGCAGCTGTTTTGTGACTTCATGATGAATAAAATAAATTTGGCTCAGTGTAGTATAGCTTCTTTTAGTTTAAAGATCTTTTGCCATTCTTTTCTTCTTAAAAAATGTTAAGTATAGAGTTGCTAACATATAACATTTTTTTGAAATTGAAGTGAAACAATGATATAGCCAATATTTTAACAGTGTGTGAACAGAGAAATTTATGAGTAGTAAGAAATTGCTCAGAAGGAAAGGCCCTGCAAGCTTTGATGCTTTTAAAAATTATTATTGTTATTATTATTGGAAAGATTCTACCCAGTCTCTTAAAAACATAGCATTTATTTTGAACATACGAGTAATTTCCTGAGAAAATGCAAATAATCTCACTGTTTAATTGCAAGTAATTTAAAGCATCTTTAAAAAATATATTATCTGTGTCAGCAGTTTGTTTTCCCTGAATGATCATAATAGAATAACAAACACATTTAAAATATTGAATTTCATTATTAAGTTACTATTGTAAGATAAATTTAAATAATGGTCCCTAGGTGCTACAATGGCAAACAGGCAACAGGTGTTAAACTTTCCTCATTTGGGGGCTTGTTAAAAATTTTCCACAACATTTTGTTGAAACATATAGATTTATTTATGACATGACATATTTGATGCTACTAGCAACAGAGTAGGGTGGCTTGTGCTGTGAAGGAAGTTTAGTTATCTTTTGCAGAGCCCTTACAAGAAAGGCCATAAATTCCAGTGGTCTGAAGACCACAATTTGCAAATGACAGATACTGGGCTATAGGCAGGGGGGCAGAGTAGAAGTGAAGGTATATTTTAAATAGGACTTTTGTGCTCTCATCATTAAGGCAGTCGGTTACCTCTATGGCTAATTTGCGATGAAGCTCTCTCAGCTACAGTACTGTAGCCAGATGATAAAGGTTGATTGGCCACATGCACCAGAAGTTCTGGGAAATTACTTGCTCCAGCAATCCCAACTATTTAAAGACTGCATTTAAATATTTGCCACTCCTTTCACAGCTCTCCAAGCCAGGAAGTTAAACGCAAGTGCAGGGCTGAGCTTGGCACGTGCTTCGTGCTGCCCTGATAAGGCGAATTCGCAGGAAACTTCTGCGCCTGCCCCCGTGTTGGCAAGGTGAAGCCAGCACACTGATACCATCCCATATGGAGAAGGCATGCATGGCAGGAAAGGAGAGTGAGAAGTGGAAGCAGCTGCTTCGGGGTGCACGAAGGCCACTCTCAGGACTTGGTCGTCTGGTCCTCTCCCAGTTCTGCCGAAGTCATCACATTCTTGAAAGCTCTGCAGTGCTTTGCTGCTGTGGAAAGATCTGTCCTTGGGTGTTTGAACTGCCAGAGTGATTTGAACTAAATGTGGTTTCCTTATCATCATTCCTCCATTGTCAGCCTCAGAAATATCATGGAGTAGCATTTGGATTTCATTTTTAGTACTAAGGAATAACTTTTTTTTTTTTTTTCCCTGCGATGAAGAAATATTACAGAAAAGCAGCTAGATAAAATGGAGCAAGTATTACGCAGGCATCTGCAAGTATATAGAGGTTAGAATTTTCCTAAAATCAGCATTGTAAATCCAGGGAAATCTGAATTTAGTTTTTACTGAAAGCAAATCTGCTTATGTTAAGAAGAATAGCCTACACACAACCTTTATTCTGGCTTATACTAGCATCATGAATGGGAGGAAGGAAGGATGCAAATGCCAGTCTCAAGACTTTAGAAGTCTAATTTAAGACCATGAGCAATGCCTTAATCACAGTTATACATGGATCATAATCCATAAAATTATTATGGGGTGAGTGCATCACTGCTCAAAACTGCAGTCAAAGAGTGATTACAGGATACTGTCAAACTAGAGGGCATATCAAGGAGGGGCCCATGAGGCTCCTTTCTGGGATTGGTAATACAGAATACCAGCACTAACGTTTAGGATGATGGACAATAATTTTCTTTCTGAATCCACAGATGACACCAATGGGGAAAGGAACTGAAAATAATTTTAAAAAGGGTGATCTTGATAACTTGGAGAAATAGTCCCAAAACACTGAGATGATATTCAGTGAAGCTGAGTACAAAGTACTACATTTAAGAACAACAGAAGTAATGCATGAGGAAAAACTGTTTAGGCTGCAAGCAGTGTGGGAAGGATGAGTGTTTACTTTCAGCTAGAGACTAACTCTGAGCTGAATGCAACACATGAAAAAATTGAAAAGTTAATTGATATTCTCAGTATTAGTGATTTCTCAGGTGGAATACGGACGTCTGCTGATAAGAGAAAAGCCAGACAAACTGACAAAGAAATGACAAATTGTTTAAAGAAGACAAAGAACAAAGTCTTTTTTAAAAAAGTTGATAAATTATCTGTTTTTTAACTGTTTTAAAGCATTAAGAAAAAAGCATAACCTATATGGAATCATGAAGGAATCAGTTTTCTTAAGCATTAAAAAAAAGGGGGAAAAAAATGGCTGGGTGCATGTTTCACAATATTCAAGTATATAAAAGAATCCTATGAAGAGATTAGGCTCAGCTGTACCATATGTCCATGAAGAGTAAGACAAGAGGTATCAGAGTTTAACCAGTCCTGGGAAAAACATAAACTGGCTAAGTGAAAAAGTTTTTTGACCATTTCACTGGTTAGTAAGAAACATTGAGAGACCTGTCTTTGAGGAAGCATAAAAGGAATCTGGAGACACATCCATGAAGAACCTGCAAAATATCCTTGAACCTGTCTCAGAGCAGGAGAATGGACTGGATGATATCTTGATAGTCCAGATTTCTATAACTGCTTGCATAACATCTCCCAAAGGCTATATCTAGTCATTACTTTGCCACATGACTCTTCACATTATAAGAGAGTCATGTGGATGTCTGGCAAAAGAAATTAAAAAGAAACAGACTCCCCCCCAAAACAAACAAACAAAAAAACCAAACAAAAAACCCCAACAACAACAAAAAAAAAACACACACAAAAAAAAAAAAAACAACCAAAAACAAAACAACAAAAAAAACCAAACCCAAAAGTTTTGATATAACCAGAAATAAAAAGCACTAAGTATTAAAGCAGTGATAAATTTTTCAGGGTGCCAAGACTGGAATTCTCATCTCTTGTATTATTTAGATTTCTTTCAGTTCACAGAGGAAAAGGTAAATTCGGGATTTTTTTTCCTAATAGTTCCAGGAAGATTTCAATCAAAGGGTCTCTAAGTCTGAGGGTACCTCAGAGGAATCACAGGACCTGCATATCTATATCACATTTGTAAATTGATACCATACCATCAAACTGTTGGCAGGTTCACTCACTCCCCTTCTGATACCTATAAATCTTGCTTTTTGGTATGTGAGGATTGTGCCCAGGGGTTAATTTGTCTTCTTGACATTTTATCTGAGGTTATGATAGAGATGAATTATAGAGGCAGGCACCACCTGTCCAAATGAAAAGCTGAATGTAGGTCCCAGCTTCTTTCCCTAGCGTGTCCCTAGCACTCACCTGTAGCAATGCTTTGGCAGAGATTTGCATTCAAATAGTGTGGTCTTCAGGGAATTTTGTGCTTGTACACGGCTACAAGTTGTTGCTATGATGGCTGGACTGATAATCCTAAGTACAGTTCCACAAAGCTGCGTGGCCGAACTATATCTCAAGGAGATGGTTCACTAAGTGTTTGCATGTAAGATGCCAAAACTAACAAGTTTTCTTCCAGAGATCGGTGTCAATGCAGCTGATCAGAGAGCACTGGTGGTTCTTGTGTGTGGTAATCAGTACTACAGGTAAGTTCTCTCTACTATGAAAGTTCAAATGACTTGAGCATAACCAAATTAAAAAGTACTTTCTGATCAATTCGATGATAAACGAAAATCCAAGTTTGCCCATGCACTAGTGTGTATCACCAGCTGTTTCCTTTCATTTGTATTCAAAGAGCATGCAGCTCTGCTGTTCAGATTACTCAGGGCATTGACTAAATGGATGGAGTGGGACATGTTATTTGCATATTGATTTGTTTTGTATGGAAATCATTTTGATGAGTTTTTACCTTATTAGATTTTGCATAGTGCGTATATGAATGCAACAATCTCAGACTGGGGAGCAGTTTTAAAAACTGGAAATGCAAACACAAACAAATACATTTATTTAATAAATATGCATTACATATTTAATTAATAAACTTTCATGAATTTAGAGATTGGAAGATTTAAGAACTTGTAGATATCAGGTGTCCATAGGTCTCCTAGGTGTGGAATCATTGACTACCTCTAGCTCAACACAAAGATGTTAGCTGAGGTCTTTCAGGCACACTGACAAAGGGCTTTGTAGGCTGAGTGCTTAATTCTCATGCAACATGCTTCTGTATTCTTGTTCATGACAACTTTAACATTTTATTTAAAGAACTAAACATGACTTACGGTCTTACCTAGGTGACTCCAGAAGGTCAGAGTATTGGCTGTAATAACAGGGAACCAGACTTGATTAACAAGCTGTTCTCGTGATTTCTTGTAAGTGAATAAACAATTATGCAGCAGCAGCTTGAATCTTGCAAAAAATTACCTGATGTATATAAATATAAATATATATATATCACACACTTCTGTCATTCCAGAGATAAACACAAGTGACTGGAGTATGCCCTGTTTGGCTGTGTATGATTTTCCACATAACACCAATGGGTGCTTGCTTCGCTGAACATTGACTCAAACATCACTGAGAATTTAAAGACCACATCCACAGCTATTTGTGTCCTTAGACACAGTTGTCAGGGGGACCATCTAAGAGTGTCATGCCCAAGGCACAACCATTTTGGCTAATTAGCCTAGCTAATTCTGCCAATAGGCCTGGCAGAAATCTCTTCTCAATGAGGTTTCAGTACATCTTGTCTTACTTTCAAGAATCACATCTGATACGATTCAACAGCAGTGTCTTGTTTGCATTTTCTTGTTTGCAGTGCATTGTAAAAGCCTAATTTGTTACCTTACAATGCCTCAGTCAGGCATCAAAGGGTACTGAACAATTGCATTTAATTGTTTTATAGAGGTTCACCTCAGAAAAAACATCAGAAGATGGAAACCACAGTCAAGGACTGTAGAAAAAGGATATTTACATTAAATAGATCCTCCCAGTCTCTAGACTTTATTTCATCATTAATACAAAGCCTCATCCTTTGTTACTAGAACCTCAACATTTCTATTGTTTTGGGTTTTTTTTTTAACATGTTAACTAATTATGTCAGTGCTGGAGAGTTCAGAAATAGGTTTTTTTCTATAACTTGCAGAGTAACTCTGAAGACCAATGAACTGCGAAGTTTAGAAATCTGCCAGATGGTCCAAGCAGAGAAAGCATTGCTCCTGCACTTTTAGTAATTAGCATTGAAATAGTGGGATTTGGAAAGGTTCAGAAAATAGCCTCTTGGGTTCCAAAAAAAAAAAAAAAAGATGTATTATAAATAAATCATTATTATAAACATTGTACTCCATAGTAACATATACTTTTACCCTTGAGGACGTTTTTAGAGACCTCAGCAGTTACCCAAAATTTCGGCACTAAGCAATGACTGTGTGTTTCCCTTTCTGTAAGACAAGTGGTAAGTTCCTCCTCTTACTGAACAAACTGATTCTCTGTTACACCCCATAATCCCCAGGCATTTAATAGAAATGGAATTTTATTACTTTGGCTCTATTTTCTTTTTTATTTATTTTACATTACTTTTTTTTTATTCTATTCAGTTATTCGTATGCTTTTCTACAGGGCTATGTTACTCACTTTTGCAAACAGAGAGACAATTCTGAGGGTGGGAAACAAAGATGAGAACATGATTATAGACAGCTGACAAAATTTCAGCTTGCTTTGAATAAGATGAAAGCAATGAACAGATGATGGTCTCTTGTAATTGTAGGTAGTACCACTGATGCTATTAATGAGATCTACAGAAAGAACAATGAAATAAGGACAGGCAATGAGCTAGAGGTGAGTCTAAGTCCACACCCTCTGCCTCAATGTTTATCAAATGAAGGGCAATAAAGCTTGAAATCACATTTTACCAAATGGTGTGGTCAAGATCCCAGGACCCATGCTTGTAGCATGTTAGAAGTCCATTTTGGGGCTTCATAGTCTGCCCCTCTAGGCATTTTTGGGAGCATCCTTACATATCCTGGAAGGCACTCAGGTACTCACTGCTAGTGACAGCAGGAACAAGAGGAGGGAAGAGACACAGGATGAGCAGCAGGTTTCTCTTCCCAGAAGTTTCAGTGTTTGTAGATGCACATGTAAGAGCTAAGGGCTCAGGACTGACAGACAGAGATATTTGGTGTCTACTCTAGCAGTCTTTGAAGTCAATGGGAGTTTTGCCCAGTGTTTTCAAATGGGTTTAAATGACATCTTGAAATCATGCCAGGAATGGAAGTTAGTTACATCTTTAAAAGTGCAGGGATTTATGCAAGTCCTTCATCAGATGAGTTCTGGAGATATGGTCTAGTTATTCATGGTTGTCACCTGCTTTTGAAGCAGTGGTTGGGAATTTTTATAATATTGCCCCAGGATAAAGAGAAGGAATTTATAGTGGCCCAAAGAACAGAAATGGCTAATGTAAAGAACTAGTTTTTGCTCTCTTTACTTCAAAGGAGTATCTCAGAATGTAGTTTTGGCTTCAAATTAAAGTAGTCTATACTGGAAAGCCACCTGAGATGGTAGCCTGAAGCTATCAGAAAAAGACAGAAATTTAATTACTATATTCAGCTCTGCCATTTCAAATACATACCTGCATGATCAAAAACTACTGAAATGAAAAATTATCAAAAGGTTTTAATGAATCCATAAATGAACCATCCAACTCTTCAAGTCAGTTTTTCTAAATAACTGCACAATGACAGTGATCAGTAACACAGATAATTCAGTGTGTGGGACAATCTTGCTTTTGAAACTTATGCTTCAATGTGCAAAACAAATTACAGCTAATGACTTCTCTGAAGTTCTGTACATGACATAGGAAACCCAGCATGATTTATCACTTCTTAGCTGCATGCAATCTCAATGCAAACTGAATCATTTAGAAAACAGTTGAGCCAGACTCACCCCAAATTACACCTACCACAGCCACACTAGTACACTGAAGCCTGCACTGGAGTCAAACTACTATGGACTTTCTCAAAACCAGCTTCCTCTTTTAATACAAAAATCAAGACAAACTAGCCATGGCATTTTTTTAAGCTAACATTAGCTGAAGGGTATGTGTCTGTGCCTGTTTCCTCAAGTCATTTTTGTTTTCTGGCTTTTGCAGGGCAGTTTAATTGATCATTGTGCCCGACTCATAACAGTCCATTCTTATCAGTATAAATATTTAGCAACATACTTGAATTCTCCTCTAGGTCATAAAATATGCAGGAGTTTGAAGGCATTATCGATACTTGAGTAACAGAAATAGTCCTCAGTCTTTTGCTTTCAAAAAGAAACCTCTAAGGCAGTTGCAAAGCTGCAACCAGGTCTAAGGGCTCAAATTGTCGGTATATAGAGATAGTGCATTTAACTTTCTGCTGATTTGAGAACTATGCAGTTTTGCTTTCATGTGTACTCTAAATGTAAAGTAGTGTTGCCTCAAAACAAAAGATTACTTTACACAAAAATGTGTAACCACTCATCAGCAAATGAGGATTAATGCACTGGATGGCACATGGTGAGAAGCTCATCAGATGTAATGTGAAGATAAGCAATATCATGAGCTCAGATCACAAGGGGCTATGACCTGTGAGACACACCTTGAGACCTACGAGAACGCTCGGTGCACAGTGCAGACACTTCCTCCTTTTTTCCTCACTCCTGTCTCCAGTGCATTCTTGTAGGATTTGGGGTACTTTTTCAGTGTTGAATCTGTAGGGTCTCCTTTATTTGAAACCTTTAAGAGAAAGAGGAAAGTATAGTTACCACGTTCTACTTTGTACTCCTTTGTGATAATGATAATTAAATACCATCTTAATACACTTCAGCCACTAAAAACCAGTAGTTGTAAAGATCTAATTTTGTCTTTCTTTCTAGAAATTGCTGTGAGTATTTTTATTTTTTTTACATGATCATACTTATTGCTTTATTGCCAAGTAAAATGTCTCTGCTGAGCTGTACACATGGATGCATGTGCATATTTTAACTTCTTATTAATAGCAGAACAGCAGGTCACTGAGTTCGTACAGTCTGATCAGAGTCCCAGATCAAGCCTCTACTTGCCTCCCCTCAGGAGTTATACACGGAGTTGCAAGAAGTAGCAGAAAGTGCAAGGCCATTAATCATAGGGAACAGGCAGACTGGCAGATATGCAGTGTCTTCATCTCACACCTGCACCCTGCAGTCAACCAAAATTGTTTGGCTGAATTAAGTAGTGATATCAATACATCTGTCTTCTCCATTTTGGCATAGTTTCAGTAGGCTCCATTTCAGCATGTAGATTTCTATTGGGAGTTACTATGGAAAAACAAAGATAAAGAACTATTGAAAATAAAGCCAAAGCAAGAGCCAAAAGTACTTTATATTTCCCCTTCTTGCAAGGCTGAATTTCATCCTTCTGTCAGAAGGCCACCATGCTTAGAGTCCCATGGCTTTTTTTGTCTTTTACTCCATATTTTTCCACACTGATGACTGGAACATAGAAGTAATCTTCAGAAAAACTAGACTTTTTAAAAATCAGTTGCAAATACATTCAGGATCTTGGCTAGAGACAAGGATAAGAAATCTATTAGTTTCTCACTCTGAGCTTAGATACTGCCAGCACAGTAGAATCAAGCTCTTCCAACACAGAAAATGAAGGTTCTTGGTGTGTGCGATAGAGGCAATGTCAATTTGGCTGAAATAAGCTGATAAATCTCACCAAGGGGCCAGATTCTTACAGCATGACTACAAAGTGTAGCTTTAGGAAGGAGCAGTTACAGAGAGGACTTCAGGTATGAAGATACAGTAGCTACTGTGCACCTGAAGGATACTCAAACTTGATCTAAGAGAACAACCATGTTTGTCCTTTATAATCTGTCTAGAAAAATGAAAAATATTTTACCATGCTTTGTGCTTTTTCCCATATAATCTGTTTTATTCATCCATACCTCTTTTCAAGTTGTTTTTCAGACATCTTTCACATACATATTTGAGCTATGTTTGCATGCTCTCAGTCACAGAAGGTTTTGTTTAGTAAATGGAAGGTTTTGATTAAATTTTGGAGTTTGCTTCTTGGAATTTGTGACTAAGCACCTTCACTTGTGTCAAGGTTTAGAGGCCAGCCACTAGACGAATCACAGATGCTCTCCATTAACCCCTCTCCTTTCCCAAAGGGGAAGAGAAAAGAGAATAAGGGAGAGAGACTTAGCGATTAGAAAAGGAAAATAGAACAGCTTGAATGAAAAAATAATAATACAATGAAATATACACAAATATACGCAAACCCAATATCGAATCCAACCTCCCTGATGGCAATTATGTCACTATCACCACTGATGCTGTGAAGCAGGCACTGGGAAAGTCCCAGACTGGACTCAGCATCAGATGGGAACTGGATTCGGGAGTTGAATTCTGGAACTGGATTCAGGAACACGCAGATCCTGTTCTGAAAGCAGAACAGACAAAGTCCTCCTTGGATGCTGGCCACTGGAGAAGAGAGCTTGGCCCTCATGATCCCTCAGATTTATACCGAGTATGACATATATGGGATGGAATACCTCACTGGTGAGTTTGGGGTCACCTGCCCTGTCCTCTCCTCTCTGCACGTGCGGCCTTTCACTTTCTGCACCCCCAGTGTGGTGCACGGGATTTAGCAGTGGCCTTGGTCTGCACACCAGTTCTTGGTAGTAACTCTACACATGGAGCATTATCACTGCCAGCAGCAGACACTGTTTGCCAAAATCTGCCGTTACCTTCAGAAAGTTCAGCTAGAAGAGACTGAGCTGAAAAGTAAAATCACTGAACAGAATGTCCTGTTCTAACTAACTCAAGCCAGGACAACTTGAATATATCCCATCTAATGTCAGCCACTTCTCTAAGACACAGGCCATCATGCCAAAATAATGCACCCCTAGGTGTTTTGTTCTGCCTAATTTTCACGTGAGCGGTTTCTGCATGTTATGATATAGTTTCAAAATTACTTCAGTAAATCCCTTGGGAATAACTATTTTAGCAATGTACAAAAAAGACACCCTCTAATGTCCTGTGTTTCATGTTTGGATGGAAGAATGCATCCTCATCAATTTAAATAAAGCAATCTGTATACAATCAGAGAAATCAGTGACTTAAATGAAAAATTTTGGCCTACAAAAAATTGTAATAGAAATTTAAGGTTTTACAGGATAAGAATGCTCATATGTTAGTCTTAATAATCTTTGAATAACTTTCTGACATTCAGTTCCCATGGCCATAGAGGTCTTAGGATAGAAGATTACCTGTTAGGATAATTGTTCCATCAATGTAGCCTTGTAAAATTTATTTGCACTGTGGAAATATCAATATTTTATTCTGCCTTATCCATCAAAGAACCATCACTTTGACATCCACAGATAAGTTTAAGGTCAGACATGCTAGACAGTGATACAGACCTCAGTTTACTCTGCATGTAAGTAGGTCTCACCTTGCATAGGCAGTCAAGAGCTACTTTATTTAGCATTTGCTATACTTGTTGTTAGTTACACTAAATGATTGCTCTTTATGTTGTTACTTTTAGATCTTTATATAAGCTCTTTCTAGTTGCTGGACAGACTGTCCTGCCCATATATCAGCCCCTCAAAGCTTGCTTACCCCTTTCATTATTTTCCATGCTCCCAATACTCATTTCTAGAAATGAAACACTCTGAGCTGTCCACATCACTGCCATGCAGAGGTGTGTCATGTCTCCGTTCTTCTACTATAACCAGCTCTAAACACACTGTACACATTCAAATTTGTGAGGCTTCTTGTGAACCTCGTGGCATTTCTTTGTTAGAATACATGTGGCAAGGCAAGTTTTTATCACTGCATTGTATTAGTTTCCACACTTCAGACAATATTGCATTTTCAGAGGAAACCCACAGAGTGTGTTGTCAGTTGGAGTACTGAAGACAGCAACTGAGGAGGAAAGAGGTGTGCCTCTGCAAGTATTTAGTAGAGCCATGACTTTAATCTGCCTGACTGTCAGAAAGACAAGAACTGTGTCTTGGCAGCACCTGGCACTTTTTGCAATAACTGTGTCCAGCTTTCACATCTGCTCATCTCTCCAAAATGATCAATATGCTGTACTCAGAAGGACTGTCTCCCAGGCAGCAGTAAGTGTAACAGGAAAAAGTATATGGAAAAAGAGGAGGGGGAAAGCCATAGGGTAGATAGAGTATTTGGCGGCCTAAATGCCACTTGTATTAAAGCAGGAGAGATACAGGATCTTTGGTGGTGGTAGGGAGGTGGGAATGGGACATACATGATCAGAATTCCTAAAAGGCATAAAATAGGACAAGGCAGAAAAGATGGGCAGAATTTACAGCATGGTTAGGAAAGGGAAAATGAAAAAGCGATAGTGTGATATAAGCAGCTGCAAAAATAGAGGAACATCTGAGCAGTAAGCAAGCGAGAGGTGGGAATAGTGCAAAAAGCCTCTGTTCCCAGCAGTGCAGAAGACACTGCAGCAAAAGGAGATGCAGGCTGTAACACAAAATTCCAGGTATGGCCTCAGAGACACAAGGAGCTGAAGACAAGACACAACACTCAAAGAGGGAAGTGACTTTGGGGAGGAGCTTGTTTGATGAAGAACAGCAGACTAGAAGATGTTCTTGAAGCCAGTAACGTTCTTAGCCACTGGAAGCTAAGTGTGTAGTTTTGCTTTTATTCTATCTGCCTTCATATGCATCCTCAGACATCTAAGGGCATTCTGGCTCTTCTCTAGTAAAGTGTCTGAAAGGTAGTTTAGCTCAGAATGGAAACATTCACTATTTGGTAGGTGTTTACTGAATTATCTGCACACCTATTTCTTTGATTAATTGAATTCCTAAATCATGGAACTGAATTGATAAAACTTTTTGGTTTAGAAGCAGTTTGAGTTGAGCTGTGATTCATTTATTTCCTATAAAAGCCAATTACAGGCTGGTAACTGACCCAGTCCTTTACAATGAATGTGAAGTCATTCATACTGGAAATCAGTTACCTAACTTCCCAAAGGTACTTTAACTTTGTAGGAAAATGAAAAGAGGTGTGAGGGTGCTTAAAGGACAAAGCTGTCATTGACATTTCTGAAAGGTGTAGGTTTCTCCAGTTCATACTTTCCCCACCTGAAACCTTGGAGAAAATCAACAGTGTATTTAACTAACTCCTTTTACTTTGAATTATGTAGCAAATGATTTGTTTTGAGCTTTCTAGATGATGGAAATACTGTGGAATGGTGGAAGCTCAGGGGAGGACATTAAGAAATGCAAATTTTTGTTTCAGCTGTCAGCTCTGTTTGGAGCATGGCCTCGGTTGAATTAACAGCAATCACAGATCATCCAAGTGCCAAACAACTTTGGGATGAAACAGTTCCAGGGGACTGGAAGTGGTGCTGTTGGTCTCCATGTTTACAGACAAACCCCCTGGTTTCATGCCACTCCAATCCTGATGGGAATCCAGTCTCAAACACCATCAGGTCATAACAGAGGATATCTTGAAATGTGGCTGGATGGGGGCTTGGGCCACTGTGTCTTTTCCTATGTGATACAGCCCTCTCACCAACACGAGACAAAGCTTTCCCTCACTCTCCTCCCCTCCTCTGATCCATGAAGTCACACTGAGCTCATGTCAGAGGACCTACTGTGGCACTTTGATGGGGTGACAGAGGAGCATGCTACAAGGAATGTGGAAAGCAGATGCTTCCTCATTCCTCGAGTGCAAAGGAAATTTTAATGCACCGCACATTCCCATGTTGGCTCAGCTGCCATTCCTCCCTTGGCAATGATCAGGCCTGGAGTGTGGGAAAACCTGCTTGTAATGAACACAGCTAAATTTCACAGCGAACTAAGAAAATGGGAATTTTCAGAATAGTAAATGTAGCTGATGAAAGACTCTGAGGGTGTGAAGACACACCAGTTTTCCCCTGGACATAGTGCTCTTCAGACAGGTCTAGTGAGTCCTATCAGGAAGACTTACACTTAAGCTAGGCAACTAAACTCTGTGTTCTCTGAAGCTGCAAGTTTTTGTAGGTTTTTGTTTGCTTAATTGTTTTTATTTGATTCCTGTTCTTCTCCTGCTAGTCACGTGCTGATTCTGCAATGAAGAAAGCATCATGTTGATTTCTTAAAGTCAAAGTCTTCCCATCTCAACAGGTATGGTTGAAAAACACAACCCAACCACTATTGCAAAAAAGAAATATTGTACTTGAGGAATATAACTCAAGTTCAGCTTACTCTAAACCTGGTTCAAAGGTTAAAATGTTCACAGTTCCATGTCAGTTTTCAGTTGAAGCATTTTGAACGGTGGGAAGAAATATTTCCTTCTGTTCAGTTTTAGTTCAAGAAAACATCCAGCTAAACTTCAGAATGAAAATGTATAGTCAGACTGAGGAAAAAACAACAGACTATTTTTTTTAGTTAACCTTCCTCTGCAATATGCTACACTTCTCTCCAGATTTCTCTCTTATTTGACTGAATAGTTAAGTTGCAGCTAATTCCTCATTGTATTAACTCACAGATTTTCTATTTGGATCTCTTTTTATCTTCTTACATTTTGAATATCTCTAGTTCCCTCTGTATTACTTATCTTCTCTCAGAGGTATTTGCACTTTCTGTCCATTTGTTTTGAGTGAACTTCATTAAGGTTTTTATTTGTTCTATTCCCTAAATCACTACGGCTAACTCACCATATTCCCAATGCATGTTTCCCCTGCATTACACTCCTGCCAAGTCCCTTTTCATAAAAAGTTTCCAGTTATATGCCTGTGATCTTGCACAGAATGGATGTGAATTAATTTTCAGACATGATTTAAATGATAACAAACCCAAACACTTTTCATAGACCCTTCCAGCTGTGCTACTAATTTTCTTAAAAGAAAAATTTCAAGTTTTCTTGGAGACAATTCTTCTTACTAAGTCTTCCCACCTGCTTCATCAACAGTTCATTCCTATGAACTGTTCCATTCCTTTGGCCAGCCACCAGAGACCTTGAAAGTGAAGACTATTGTCTTCACTATTTTTTTAATTCTTGGTTTTATTTTGAATCAAACCAATCTTCTCTCTTTCCATATGTATGTTTGTTTGACTGAATCCATGATACCACCTGTACTGACTGTGCTCAGAGGGCCAGCTACCTTGGTGCTTCTGCAGCTGATAATGGCCAATAGCAGATGTCTTGGTTAGCGCACAAGGGCAAGGCCAACGTAATCCAGACAATTACCCCAAGAAAGTCTATAGTCTTACTCCATAATGCAGTCATACCAATATACCAAGGAAGAGTAGATTAAGTTATGAAATACCATTAAGCTGCAATGAAATATTTACACTATATTTCATTAGAATATGTTTGATTTGATTCTCTTCAATGGAAATTTAATGGATACAGCATTAAGCCAATGACAAGTCCTATATTAGCCATTCCAGGAGGCACAACACACTGGGCCAGGTTCAGATACAGCTTGCCAGCCACAGGGCTACCTGCTGTCTCCGAGTTTGGTGGAAGTAGAAGTTAATTAGACAGTTAAAAATATATTGTGTTTCCCAGTGAATCTCAGTAAGTCACAGAGACTGGCTGCTGCTTCCTTACTATCCACTTGCTGTGGTATTCATGCACAT
Organism: Ceryle rudis; assembly: GCA_033439905.1. NCBI lineage: Eukaryota > Metazoa > Chordata > Aves > Coraciiformes > Cerylidae > Ceryle > Ceryle rudis. The sequence continues at coordinate 52,620 of JAAGNO010004166.1, read as the reverse complement.
CCTGATCAAACTTCAAGCCTGCCCAACTCAGAAAGGAGTTCTCCATTTGGCTGCCTAATCCCTGTGTGTTTGACCTGCTACTGTGTTGATCAGGGTTTGGCATCAGAGTCTGTACTCTCATTAAAGTTTAAACCTCAGAGCACTGAACAGTCTGTCCTGATGTAACATTAGCTAGGATTTGTTCATTTATATTGAGTTTTTATCTTGTCTGCAAAGAATGATTAATCAGTTCACAGAAAACTATACCTGTTTGAAGATGAAAAGCTCTGATCTGTATTCATGTGAATTATACAGTATTTTTCCATTGTCACTTCTGAGGTATTTGTGGGTGGGTGGAAGAAAGAAGAAAGAAAGAATAATTTTAGAAGTGTAAAAGCTGTTTCAATAGGCAAAGAAGTAAAACCAAATGAAACTTTGTCTATACTGCCTGAGTTCTTACAAAAAATAGTATGTCTTCATGCAGTTTCTAGTTTCATTCATTATAGGGACTTTGATCTACTCCTGTTACTGTATTTTAGAAGAGGATTACAGCAGCCTTGGGGTAGCTTGACAGTGGTGAAAGAGACACTACAGGATCTTCCTTTCAAATATTAAGTATATATGGTCCTATCAGATTATCTCTATGACAAATGTCCAATGTTGCATCTTTTCCAGATTTAATTATCCACCTGACCAGGTTTTCTGAATGAGAGAATCAGTTTCTTTTTGAGTGAGTACAAAACTTTTCCTGGTAATGAACAATGCCATGAAGTTATTGTCATAAGTAAAGTCCTTTATATGCTGGTTTAAGTCATTATGCAGCACAAAAATAAAACCTACATCAGTATCTTTTGCTTGCCAAACAAAACCAAATTTTTGATAGATATATGTATTTGATATGCTATCCAGACACACAGCTTTGTAATAGATTAACTAGAGGATGGAACTGAACCTGCATAACAAAAACCTATGAAATTTTTCCAAAGACAAAACTATATTGAACTAAGGGACTGGAAAGCACATCTTATTTTGGTGAAGTGTATGTATGGGAGACAAAGGCTGGTTACATTGTCTTTGTCACTGTTATGATGTTGCCAAAGATTTAGAAATAGTGAACAATTATTTTACATTTTTTCCAGAAAAAGATAACAGCTAAAGTTTCATAAATCAATAACTAGGCTTCCAAGGACAGTATATGAAGAGTATGATCATAAGTTAACTGTAAAGTGAGTGAATGATAGCGATTAGAAGCCATTTAAATTGATGGGCCACTTTATCCAGCAAGTATACAGAACAGCTAGAAGTACTCAGAAACACATGGGAAAAATAAGCAAATTTATTGCTTATGCAAACATTTATTTAGTTCATGGGAAACCATGAAGGCTAAGAAGATGGATGGAGAATAACATACTACCATTATTTCAGAAAGCCTTGGGGTATACCATAAAACTGCAGATAAGATATATGAGAAGCTACACCTAGTTCTGGAAAGGCCTGCCTTAGAAGCAGCTGAACTATGGGTGGTGAACTGCAACAATATATTAACATTCACTTGGTGCCTAGTCTGCAAATTAAGTGGAAACCAAAGTATGTTCTCTGTGACACGGCAGTTAAAGAAATCCACTAAACAGACTTCTGCATTAAACAAGACATTGACCAAGAATTAGTCATCTTACAAAGGAAGTAAATTAAAGGGGCTGCAGCGTTGTTGGGTCCTACTGATTCTGATGTGCATATTACCTCTTTTCATTCCTGCTGTTGCTGTTTACATACAGAGGGACAGCAGCTCAGGAAAGGCTTGCAGGAATGAATGAGGAGGGGGGAATGCCACTTTGCATTCTACCATGAGGAAGAGAGAGAAAGATAAGGGGAATCACAGTTCAGTGATTTAATTGTTGAATTCCCAGTTCCTATCTCCAAGACGTCCATCAGTGTCACACTGTTTAAAAACCACATTTGCTAATTGCTTATGAACATACCTCTCCCACTTCAGTTAAATTACTTATAATATACCAAGGTAGAAATATCTCTTTAAGAAACTGTGAGAAGTGGGAACAGAGCGCACATTAAAAAGGTATTTTAAGTTTGGCTAGGAGCATCAGACGGCTCTGATGTTATATTTCAATTCAGCTGTTCATAGATTTGATTATAGATAAGCTGAAATGTTCATCCAGGATCTGCTTCAGATAAAAAAACTTGGGCCATTTGGAGCAGAGGCCAGAGGAAAAAAAAAAAAAAATTATCCTGTAAATCAAAATGATGGCTTTTACTGTATTATTCCACTCACTTCATGTTTTGGGGTAAGGGCTTGAAATATTCTTTGGGAAGAACAACAGCTTTTTCATGAGAGGAGTACTGTTTGCTTGCCCAGCAAATCGAGGCGGGGGGTGTGTGAGCATAGAGGGAAGGACAAAATACTGGGCCAGTATTGTCAAAAAGGCATTGATTGATCAATGGCCCCATTACTGGCAACATGGGGCAAGCCTGCAATGGGAACCCTGGATATGGGTGAAGTGCAAATGGTTAGGTCATCCAACTAGAGCCAGGATGGGAAGACTGAGAAGTGCAGGTTGGCATTGAACTGGAACAAAGGTGCAAGGACTTGGCTCTGGACCACTCCTCACTTTATATTTTTATAGGTGATTGAACCTACTTCAGTTGGCACTCATCTGCAGAGAACTGCATTCCAGATGATGTACCCAGTTTTCTAATACATTTTCCATCTGCTTTTCTGCAGTATTATCTAAATCATGTTTCCCTGCCTTGCTGAGGATATCATCCCTGTACGTGAGCATCATGAAAAGAATTTGAACTGCATGATTACATTTTCTCTTTTCCCATGGATTCCAGTCTCTCTTTGCACAATGAATTCTGTGTTTGGAATGAATTAGGGGGGTGTGATGAAATAGGCATATTTTCTAAAGGACTGTTGCATCATTTGTAGCAAAAGCTGAAAGGTGTGTGTGGAAAAGAAATTGGGTCAAAAGAATGAATAATTGTTTTCTGGATGAGGCTGCTGAACTCTACCCAAGAGACTGAATTCTAAATGTACATCTGCCAAAAAGTTCTCAGCGTGATCCTGGGCAGGTCATTCACCCAAACTTCTCACAGGTATTCTCTGGTTGTGTTTATTATCTCCTAATAGGTGTCAGTGCAGCTGGGCTCATGCTGTTTGATTTGCAAAGGTGCCAAGTACTCACAACTCAGACTGCAAGAAGTTCTGTTATTTAAAGCATTTGAAGACTTTGAAATATGGATTTGTTCCAAGTCAGTGTATATTCCTCAGATCAGATAATTTCTAGGGGGACAATTTTTATTAAACAAGCAATTTCAGATTGTTTACATGGAGTAGTTAAATTTTAGGTTGTATCTTCATACAAGAAGTCTATCATCTTTTTAAAAGTTTGAATCACCACAAAAAAATCTAACTTCAGAATAGGCATTTGACATTCTCAAAACACAATCCTCCTCTCAAGATGAAATTTCAGTGAGTACTGAAATAGCAAAAAGCAAGGTTTCAAGAGAAGCACCAACTGTTTTAAGAGATGGAATTTCCTTTGTATTTCCATCACTGGTACTATTCAAAGTGATAAGTGGTGTGGGGTTTTGAACACATGTTGCTTTATACCGTTGATGTTCTGTAAAGCTAGGTTCCTGGAGTCTCAAATCGGCCACTTGGAATTAATGTTTATTTTTCACCTTGATGTATCCATGCCTTGATTCTCCAGCAAGCAAGTGAGGGTAATAAACTCTCTGGAGTTTTGTGAGAAAATTCAGAGATAACAGTAACAAGTGTAACAGAATATATTATGAAGAAGTTAACAAATCTATCATTTAGTGGGATTTGGATGTTGTGCAGGAATTAAGACCTGGGGCTATACTCCGCAAAATGAAAAGGGTCAAGTAGCTCATCAATAATTACACATTGCTTTTTTTGTGTGCCCTGATGCAGCTGAAGTGGCATGGACAAACGAGTATATGATTATGCACTAACAGAGTATTGTAAACATTAACACAAAGGAATAGAGATTTTACAAGGAACTGGTCTCTGCTGTGTGAGAGTTTGCAAATTTGGAGGGATCACAAATTATGAAGCTTAATATTGCTGCCAGAAAAGCTATTACAAAAATTATTTCAATTAAGTTCAGGTTGCTACAGAGTCTCCTACGCTTTCAGGAAATTTGAAGGAATAACTATGTGTAAATGATATTGGGAGAAAACAGTCTATATTCATGTTTAGTTTGCTTACTTTTCAAAGAAAATTGTTCCGGCTAATTAATGAAATCTGTCCATAGTATGTGCTGCCCTAATGTTTCCAGTGCCATCAGATTTCAGGAGAAGGCTTTCCTACCTGCAAATTCTTATTAGTTCTAGCTCCAACTGTAGGCTCTGGAATGCAGTTTCAGAATTTCTGATATGCTATAATAGTCCAAATATATTTATACCATACTGGAAAGAAAACACTGACTGCTAGCTATTGCAATTCCCTCTAAAGAGTTGTTTCCCTAGTTGCAAACTGTGAGTGGAGCTACTACAAAACTGTTGAAAACATGCAAGAACTGTTAAATGAAAAGATACTGTTGTGCAAAGCCTCTCTCCCTTCTTAATGAACACAAAGAAATCATTTTTAGGGAATCTTAAAGGGGCCAGCACTCAGATTTTCAATACCATCCAAACCTGAGAGAGGGAGAGCAAGCACGTGAGGTCTTTCTTTTCCACTTTCCCATCTGTCTTTACATAAGAACAAAACAACAATTCACCTTGAGATTTTTAAGCATTTAATAATACTTTCATCAGAAAATGGTTGTTTTTACAGTGACGATTTTAGGAAACTTTTAGAGGAAGATAGAGACATCTTTCAAAAAGAAATTTTAGAACTACAAAAGCTGGATGATTAGTATTACTTTTGCCATTGTTATTATTATTATTATTATTAATATAAAGCAGACATTCTCAACAGTTTAAATGAAAACCTGCTTCAGTACGGAATATTTATGTTCACCTGAGGATTCGCTGGCAGTAAGGCATTACTTATGCAACAGACCTTCAAAAATAAGATAGACAACACTCTTTTGAATTCATAAGAACAGTTTGTATGTCTATGGGGACTGTTTATGCTAAAGAATCACTTTAAGAACTGTGAAAATTTAAACACTGCAGTTGCAGTGACTTATTTATAAAAACAGGCATGTTTGGACTAACTTGAAACAGAATCTGAACTTCTGTTAAAGGCTAATTCAACTGAATAAATATCTGAGAAAAAGTTCTGAATATAGGAAAGGCCTGAAATTGGAAGGATATTCCCAGAGTTTCTGCCACAGGGTGAATGTTTCCTGTGCATGCACATGAACTGAAGAAGCTGCCGGCACTGCCGGTGTAGCTGCTGCGCCAACGAAGGTGGCAGCCGCTAATGTGCAAATACGGGGAGCCCTGGGGAGATGTTCTCTCTTGCAAAACTGTGCAAGAAGGAAGGTAAATTCTCTTTGGATGAAGGAAGCAAAGCAAAGAGCTCTTATATTTCGCCTCCCATTCTTTTGCTATCTCAGCACACTCCCCTGCCTTTTTCAAGTAAACAAACAAGAAGACAAAGAAGGAAGCTGCCTGGTAGGATCATCATATGTTAACTGCTGGTTCATTGCTGCTGCTGCAATAGAAAGGTACCACCTCAATACCATTACCAAAGTATAGAGAGACAGAAAAAAATTATGTCAGCCCACTGTTCACATTTCTCTGTTTCTTCTAATAATCTAAGGAAAAACTAAAATATTATTTTGTCTTAAGTAGCAGCAGACTTCCCTGCTGAACAACAAAATAACCCGGACTGTAACCTTTGATAGAGGGTTATAGAAGATTCAGTTTGCTCGCTCAAGGCAGCTGCTCAGACAGCTGATTAATGAAATTGAAATACTTCTTATTACTTTATCTGTCTTATTTATTATTCTTTCATTTGAGTTTTATACATAATAGTTGAGAGGAACTGGCTGACACTAAATGGATTTTTCTGGACAGACTACAAACTATACATTACACCTTAAAACGGAAGCCAGGTCTTAAGTTTAAAATGTACTTCAGCGCTGACTTAAATGGAGAAGACTCCCCCCTTTCAGAGGTCACATCACTCTCCAAATTATAATGGGGAAGCCAGCAACAGATACATTGTCTCTTTTCTAATGATAAAAGGACTGTAGTTGGCACATTTCTTTGTTTTGCTTCTTTTTCACTTTTGGTATTCCTCCAAACATTGCAAAGAAGTAATGTAACTAAAATAGTGAGTCACACTTCTGAGTGGCTTTTTAAGAAAACAGTGCTTAAGATCCTGTCTGACACTTTTTGTTTCTCCAAATGGTATGGTGAGGTAATTTGTTCATATGGCAGTAGGTTAAAACTACCCTTTCTGCTCTGCCAGGCTCTTTTAATGTATAGTTGTCCACATATATTGGGGCTAACAGAAAGACTCAGAGTAGGACAACTTTCTTTCAACTTTACATGATTAGCATTATAGCGCTGCTACATTCTGTAGTAAAAATCCCATTTTGTTCTGACAAGTGTTCCACAGTTGTTTGTATTGACCTACAGCACTAATTGGTTTTTGGCACTTTGGAGGACATTTGAATTCAACCAGCCACCCTGTAGATTTGTCTGGGAGGGTGCTCCAGCATGCCATGTAGTCAGATAGCCCCCTAATTAGCTTCTCTGAAGGTACTTTCCCACGCATACCAGCTGGGCATGATGTCTGTCTAAGCAGGAAGAGTCACGCTGCTTTAAAGTGCTTTTTCTCAATATAGACAGTACTTCAGAACTCACTTTTGCTGCACAGCTGGACTTTTGCTGAAAAAAAAAGTACGCTGTTTATTTGTAACAGAAGAGTCCAGTGTTATTATTTAAGCTAAAGACTTCTTGGTGTTTTAAAGGCAGGACTTCTGAGGTTGAGCTCAGATCACCTAAGCCTGCCAGGTGAGCAATGCCCTACACTTTTATTCGTTGGCACAGAAAGAGACTGACAATGGCAGTCAAGGGACAAGAGAATGGTGTGGCAATGTATGTGTGAGAAGTGTTACTCATGATGAACACAAGAGGCATTTACCAATTAAGGGGACAATGTACTGATTTAAAGACTCATCTACCTAGTCCTAGAGCCTGTGAAAAGCTGATAGGTATCACAGGTATCAGGTACCTATTGGTATCAGGACACCTATACTAGGTTCCTCCACTTGTTTGCCTTTTGGCCTGTCATATTATGTGCCATATACGAGCATCCTAGTAAGATCAGCCTCCAAAGTTGTCTTACGTAAGCCAGTGTATAGACCATCTTCCCTTCTCTTCCCCACCCTGTGTCAATGCCAAGACAAAGAGACTGCTAATTCATGGTAATGGACAGTCAAACACAAGACTAAAAAAACTGGAGATGAGAGGTTATACAGAGAATGGGAAGAGAATGCTGCGATTAGATCGGCATTTTCTGGCAGATGTGCAATATCAAGGGAGACAGTAGAAGCAGGAAGCCAAACTAAGAGTAGATGAGGGGGCCTCATATTCTCATGCCACCAGATCACCTACTGAGAAGTAAAGAGAGCCCTTCTATTAATAGACTAACAGCTGGTGGTTGCTCGAGGTAGTGTGGGTCAGCTGTGCACTGCTGCTGATAATCATACTTGGATTGAGGGCAAATTGGGGTACATATGGAAGGAAAATCTTTGCATGGAAAAAATTCCAGTTGTAACTATGCCAACTTAGGCTGCTTTGTACTGGATAAAAGCCAGAGTAATTACATAGTAGCCAAGAATGGAGGCCAGAAACTTCAGCGTTGTCCTGATGGCTGTCCAGCCTTCCAGTGACGTAATGGCACAAAGCTTCTCTTAGGAATTAGCTCTTTTGCTGCCAGATCTTCTAGTTCCATCTTATGTACAGCATGAAGCATATGCTGTGGGAATTGAAACAAGTCTGTTTTCTTCATTTTAGATGCTATTTCCAGTTTTCTTCAGGGGAATGTAGCTGCAGATGTAGTTATACTCAGTAAGAGGGCTGTAGAAATGGAGTCATGTTGTCAATGATGGAGAGCTCTGGTTTCCCCCAATCCCCATAGATAATGGAGCAATATCAGTGTGAGGAACACAGAAAGAGTCTGTGCTTTGTTCTATTTAGCTAGATCTATTTATCTGAAGATTGTGGAAGGAAAATCAGACCACTATCGCTAGAAGAACTCACAAAGGACAGAGGTTCTAGATGTACAAACCTTCAGGGAAACAAAGCATTGAAATAAGTGACAAAGAAATGCTGGAAACTAGATGATGATTATTCAAGTTGCTTTAGGAAAAAAAAAAAAAAAAAATTGGGAAAAAAATGTCCTTTGTTAATATTTACTTTCCTCTATTTGACTTCAGAAAGGCTGCTGGAGATCCTTCAGCAGACTAGCTAAATAAGTATTAGGCAAACCAACTGAGCAGTTAATTTTCATTCCATACCTGTGCATCTACTTAAAATAAACTCAGTAGAGCAAACATAAATCCTAATGAAAACAAAGTACAAGTATGGAAAATTCTAATTCAGACCTTAATTGTGTTGCATCTACAACAGCTGTAGTGCAACAACCACAGAAGCTAATTTACTTCCATTCTCTGAGATGAATTTATTTTCCTCTCTGTTTTACCTTGAAGAATATAGCTGTGATTTTCTTATTCTGAATGTAGGTATTGCTACTGAAGTACCTCCAAATTCTTTTAATTCATCAGGGACTGGAACAGCTGTTTAAAGAGCAGTCTGTTGTGAACATCCAAAGATCTCATGAGACAAGCTGGAAAATTTGGTTTATATGCACACTGGGGAAAAAGGCATCATTGTGAAGTGTGGAAGAACATACCCTTTAATCTAGGTGGTTGCTACTTAGTACAATACAATTTGTCTAGCGTTGTTTCACAGGAGAACTAAGAAACGTGGTATATTTACTTGGGGGTGGTACTTTTTGCCCTTGTTTCCTGCTCAAGGTTTGTGGAGGGCAAACTCTCCTCTTTCCAGATTGGAAGGATGTCTCAGAGGGAACGGTGTTCACTTAGAATCTGACACATGTGGGATATGTTCCTTACTCTGTTACAGATTTATTGCATAAGTTTACATAAGGCATGCAGACTGGACTTGAAAAGAATCTATTGTCAAAATGCAACACTGAGGCATCGCTAACATTCATAAAGTCCTTGCAGAGTTGTAAGCACAGACAGATGTGGCACTGCTAACTTTTGCCTGTGTATAGGTGACATTCTCCAATCAAGGGTGGTATGTTGAAAGCATACCTAACTTGCAGAAATTAACAGAAATAAGGACAAGACTTTCTGGGGTGGCTGTGTGCTTTATTTATTTAGTTATTTAAAACAACGTTTAGAGTGGCATTCCAAGCTTAGATCACCGTTGTGCCTTATTAAAAGTAAAAAGTTGACCTATATCTCCCACACACTGAGAGAAAAAGACCAGGCTGTTAAGTGTGCTGCAGTGTTCTGCTCACAGTCTATTTTTGAAGCTATTCTGTTTGTTAGTTTTGGTGTTTTTTTTTTTTTTCTCTAAATAATTAAAACATCCATTACATCTGAGAATGAAGAAAGAAATTGAGAAGCTGACTCTCTATGCCAATTGGCAGGGAAGACAATTGAAACAAAAGCCCCATCTCTCTCCATGCACTTTCCAGCTGGCTATGTTATACACCTTCACAGAATTACAAGACAGTTGCAGTTGGAAAAGGCCTCTGGAGTCAATGAGTAAGACAGAGGTTCTTTGATGCTATAGTTTTTACTCTTAGGCTATATCTAAACTACAGCTTCCGGCTCCCATACCCTCTTGTCCAATCTCGTTGCATCCTGATTCAAAGTCAGGGTGAGATTTAGGTATGGGTTTGGTTTTTTCTTCCTCTCTTCCCCTCCCTTGATGTCATTTACATGGGAAGAAATTCTCAGTATTCAGGCTGACAGGACTCTGGGTCCTCATTTGTGAAGAGAGGATAGTATAACATTATCAAAGAGTAGCAATGAGTTTTCCAAGTATTTAAGCATTACAGAGGTCTCAGATGAGCAATCATTTCTGCCTAATTCATTTATTTCACTTCATAGTAAGAAATAGAGAACAAATGTAATTTAATCTTCGACTCTTCCCTATTTCATGACATGGGGTGCTCTGTAGCTCTGTCTCTTATGTGGTCTGCTTTCCATCTCATTTCCAGACCTCAGTGCCACTGTACATATATTGACCAGAAAATGAGGGGAGGGCTGTAAGGGGGCATCAGCCTCCACCCTGCTGCTGAGGAGGATGTCCTGTGAATCTGCAATCTGCAGCACAGGCACCGCCTTTCCCAATGCACCGAGGGCTGCAGTGTCCCTACCTCTCACAGCATCACTGAAACACAACCGGTACTGAGTTTCCTTCTTCCAAAGATAATGTCCTTTCTTCCAAATACAAGATGCTGATAGTTTCATATATGAAACACTGTAAATCTACACATCACTGGCCAGAATAAAGTCCCAGAGGGGAATTCATTTTGTGGGAAAAAAACTGAGAGAGCTGTGCTCATTCTCAAGAGAGAGGAAAACGTTTCATACTGAGCTAAAAGCTTGTATTTGTTATTTTTAGTCAAACTAATAAATCCTCCATGTTGACAAGGATAAAATCAAGGATATGCAACAAGAAGTACATGGACAAAACCATGTAATGTTAGAGGGAGGAAACAGGCAGAGTCATATCACAAGAGGCTCTAAGGAAATGAAAAAACAAATGCCTTCCTATACTTTATACAAATATATTTTTGTTCATTTTATTCCAGTAATGAGCAAAACTTGAGAAAAGCTAGTATTTGCTTGTGGGAAGGGAGCAGAATTTCTCCCAGTTGTGCTCATGTCGTGGAGGAGTGGTTTCACTTAAATCACTTGCCGTGGAATCCTGATTTATGATCCTGCTTGTTGCAGAATGAGTGGAATGCAGCTCACTCAGAATAGGAAAGCAGCAATACATTTTACTGTGGTAGAACGACAATTTTACAAAGTTTAATGAATTTGATGGAATTTAGCAAAGTTTAACAAGAGATTTATCAAGTTGCAATTTGATGGCAAGATTCACTCTATAACTTAATGGCGGAAACATAAAAAAGAAAATTAATTTGGGGTTGGGCTAGAATGTTTTTGAGAGAAATATACAAAGGAAAATCAACTCAGGGTTGGGCTGGAATGATTTTACACAGAGATCAAGAATGAAAGGGGTAAGGGAGAGCCTCCCACTGAGTCACAACATTCAGAATAGACAGCTTTGCTCTCTGAAATCCTTCTCAGGGAGGAGTCTAGGTGTGGCTAGATACAGTCCTAGTCCCAGACTTGGTCAGTGGTTTATGACAGACAATTTGTGTACAGGGGTTTCAGCTGTAGTGATTTAGCATGGCATTGTGGGTCCTATATAACTTTAAGGTAGCAGCAGTTTAAAATTCATTAGCACTGATATGGTGAATCATTAAGACCAGTCTGGATGATTATATAGCAAGACTTAATAATCAGTTATAATCAATATGGTGATTTAGATAAGAATTCAACAAAATTCTCTAAGCCACTCACAGACACATGTGCACAAAGAGGTATATACACATATAGAGGTAAACCTATGATTAAGATGTTTCCTTTTCTGCAGGTTATAGTAGATTTTGGTACCAAATGATCTTGAGGATTTTACAATAGCCAGTTATAATGAGTTACTCACATCTCCCATTTTCAGCTTTTATAAGTGGACAATCTCTCATTCTGTCAGCCTTTGCATGCAGACAGTCTTTCCCTTTGTTGGCTTTACCAGCAGACGATCTGAGTCTGGCCTGAGAGGTGTCTCAGATCAGAGGGAGACACAGCCAACTGTCATCTCAGATTGCTCTATGGGGCCTCACTTAAGATCAGTATTTATAGAGTCACAAGATGATTGACTTTGGTCAGTGTAGACATTTTATTGTGTCCATTTTTCTTTTCAGGCAATCTTGGTACACTTCAAAGTGGGTTATGATCTAGGCAGGGGGAGTTGTGGGTATGTTTCCCAGGCAACAGGAGCTTCAGGTATGGTTAGGGAGTGCCTGATGGTTCCAGCTCACTGTATTTGTACCCAGGACAGGAAGGTACTGAATTGCTTGAACTCACTGCTTAATTAGGTAAGATCAGAAAGTACCAATTTGTCCCAGTCCACTGAATACAAAATATTCAAACAAGACCATAATGGTTGGTGCTGACATCACAATGCAGCCCAGGGGAGATCTGCACCACCACATCTAGACACTGCATTTTCAGTCTGCAGCTATAAGATTCAGGTAGATATTCATCATTGTTTTCCTTTAAAGAAAGTAAGTGAGAAGTATGGGGGAAGGAATATGACCACCATCAAAAATTGCCACAGTCTAGTCAAAGGGAAGTTGCCAAGAGATTTAGCAAACCTCAATGTCCAAAGAAAGTAGGAAATGCTGCAGATGAACGGCCATCTGCTTGGAAGGCTGATGGGAAAACTTCTACCATTGCATAATGTGGAGGGAGAAAAAGTGTTTTCTTGCCAAATTAGTATGATGTGGATAAAAATGAGGCAAGAAGATATCCTAATGAACTATAAGATTAGCAAATGGAAAGTATCAGCGCAGGTGAATGACAGAAAGAAATAACTGATAGGTTTAGAACAGGGCAAACACAAACCCAAAACCAACCAACCAAAACAAAAACAAAGCAAAAAGGAAGAGGAGAAACAGTGAATACGTGACTGCAAGATGGAAAGGAGCTTTGCATTATAATCACTAAATCAACAGTCCGAGAAAAAAAAATGCTTAATAACTTTGTCAGATATTCATGACAGAAAAACCTAAAGGTTTGTCCAGTTAGGAATCTCTAATGGTATCGCCTGACATATTTCACAAATCACATCTGAGAAACAGCTAAGATTTACGGTCAGTCTCTGAAACAAAGCATATAAATGATCGATTCAATCTAAATATATATTTTTAAAGTGGGCAATCTGCAGTGCCAAAGGACATCCCATAAACAGAGAGGGCCTTCACCAGGGTAAGTGATTGCTCAGGCAATTTCTGGTCTGATAAAATACTTCACTTACAAGGAGACTTAATTCTTTCTTTGATAAAAAAATAATGTTCTAAGTGAGGAATAAAAAGGAAGTGTGATACAAAAGTTTTTAATTATTATTTGTTATAATAATGTGACTATAGATTATTAATGTTAACAAGACATTGTCTGCAGATTTTGGGATGCAACATATGAAAATTAAAGGTTCACAGACCAGATAAATATGAAATTGGTTAAAGAAAGCACTTAAAAGACCCAAAGACCAAACAAATACTTGTAGAGGCTCCTTAAAAGTCATTCCAGATCCAGTACTATTCAGAGTTTTCCATGTTACAGTCTGCATGGACCTCAAGGGATAACTATTACGAGACCTTCCAAAGTTGAATTATTGCAAAAGTTTGGAAAGATAGAAGTGAATCAAATAATTAGGATGATACTCAATAAAAATAAACATTAGTTCTCCAAACAGGATGTATGATAATTAGAAATGAAATTATTTCATTCATCAACTACTCCACGTTGCACCATTTGTTAGAATTGCTTACAAATGTAGCCATTTCTTTAGCTAAGATGTTGTGACTGCAAATATAGGACATGTGGAGAACTAGTGTTTGTAAACTTATTCCATGCAAAATTCACCCACTATCTTATTTGTGCAAATTACATTTGCAAAAGAACTGATGCTGCAGTCTAGATCAGGAATGTGCTTTTTACTTCCAGGTGATAGGAAATGAATTAATATGAAAATAAGAAGGACAACTAATTGTAAAATCCAACATACATGCACTCAATATGCTGAGAGTGCTAGAGCACTGGAATATGGCAGGAATAGGAAGCACGTGTGAGAGGAAGAGGAGGGATTTCTGCATGTCTTTTCCTGAGATGCACCATTTCATTTGTCTGATTTGCTAAGAGCAGAGCAGGCATGTCATACAGATTTGAAAGCACTGTTTATAGTTTTAAGGTGATTTGTAAAATACTGCAACTCATAATCACTTCTTGCATCCCCCCTGTACCCTGAGCACTCATTTCATTTAATCTTGTTGAAAGTTGAGCAGAATTTCACCCTACTTCACTCTAATGAAGGAAAAGATCTGACCCCTGGTTGGAGATACCATGAACTCTAGAGCAAACTGTTGTACAGGTAATTAATATTTGTGAAAGACAGAGACCATAAAATATATTGGATGTCACTTGCTTTCTTCCTCCAGCATTTCAGAGCCCAGGTAGTTAAGCACTAGCAGAATGATGGATACACGTGCCATTCTCAGCATTTACATTCAGACAGTGATTGATTAGGCCTGAGAAAGGAAAGGAGCAGATAAGGTTCATACCCAGACAAAGCCATTCAATAGTCATTTAGTAAGGAAGCAGGGAGAAATTCAGTTGGTCTTTAATTAAACCTACAAAATCAAAAATCAGATTGTCAGTCTACATTTGAGATAAGGAGCAAAGTCCATGCTTTAAAAAAAAAAAAAAAAAAAAGTACAGAATTAGAGGAAAGGCATATTTATGTTTAAGTTAAAGGGGGGAACTGATAAATGAACTGCTTCTTTAAGACAGATGATAAAAATGGAAAAAGAAGGGAAAGTTTTTGTGCCTTTTTATTTTGTATGGTGAGACTATAAGAATGATTTGATGCATTCTATAAAGATATTATCCAAAATATTCTTTTTTCTCCCTCTCCTGCTCCCTCAACACTTCATGAACAACTGGAAAACCAGTAAATTTATGATATCAGCTGTAATGCAGCTGGTTCCTTGAGGGAGAAGCAATTATTAAACTAGCAATTAGTTTATAATATATTAGTGACTAGGAAAAAAAGAACACTCTTTAAAAATCTGTTTTCTATGTTTTAACTCTTTTGTGAGCTACAATTTAATTCTGATGCCTGGGATAGAAACTGTGAAGAAAAAAAAAATCTCTGTTAAAGACTCAAACTGTCTATAATCTATTTAGGAAGGCCTGAGATAGCTCCTCAGACAGTTCTTAGTTAACCAAAGAGACTTTTCTAACTGAGCCAGGAATTGTGAAGCTTAAGACTAAAGATATATAAAGTGTATGATAAATAATATAATCTTTTTACCACCCAGAAATTACATTTAGAATCATGAATAATTCAGTTTAGAAAGGACCTCTGGAAGCCATCTGATCCAACCTTCACTCAAAGTAGGGCTAGCTTTGAAGTTTAGTCCAAACTTAACTTCAGATTAGGATGCTTGGAGCATTGGCCATGCAGTTTTTGAGTAGCTCTAAAGCTAGTGATTCCAGCTCTGAGTTACTTGTTCCAGAAAACAATACACCTGTCATTAATTCATGGGAGAAGAATTAATACCGATTTAAAGTCTCTTTTCCCCGACTCCTCTCTTTAGGTATTATTGCTTTTAACTCTACCTTTCAGACACAGCAAAGTCACAAAACACCACTAGGGCACAAGTCTTTTGCTGAACCCAAGCTCTTTAAGTCTGTTTGGGATCATTGGTTGTCATACAGAATATAAGAGGGAATTGTCTCCATCTTGACAGAGGACAAAACAGAGCAATACCATGTGGCCTAGCTGCTTTAAGGGGGAATTGTGACATGGAAATCCCCACACTTTCCTCTAAACTTCTGTGGTTTGGCACCAAACCTAAACTAAACAAACCCCTGGTCCCCTGCTGCAGCCCGGTCCCAGTTGCGTTTCAGCATGCTCCAGATCATGCAGAGGTGATTGCCATGCTCATAGCACTCTACTTTTGTCCTCTAGAGATGTTGAAACACCTTTCTGGGGTAGGACAGTCAGTCTTTAGTCTAGAAGTAGCTTCTTTTATAGAATTTATCAGAGATTTAATTTAGGCAAAGAGCATTTACTTCCTCCTTCATCTTCTGCTGAAGTGAACCATCTGCTGAAAGTAGGTGGTTCTTTTCTTCTTTTCATTTTTCTCCAATACCAAATTATAGTGCAGACAAAAGTCCAAATTAGAGAATTAGACTATAAAAAGAAAAGGCAGTTTTCCTTTGACTTGCTTTTCCAGGCTGCAAGTACAGGTCGTGCCCTGTGTTGTGATCTCCTGTGCCTAGATGTAGAGTAGATATGGATGTTGTGTCTCAAGCATATTGTCAATTGTTAACTCTCTGTTACTGAGCCAGCATTTAACTTCCTTTATTTTCTTCAAGTAACACTATAATGAGATGGTTATCTTTAAAAATGTCCAAAACCACGCATGTGTATGTGTCCACAAGCTGCAATCTGAAGAACTTGTCTGTCATCACTGCATATTCATGAAATCAAAGCTTAGCAACAGTGTTTTCTCTTAGCTAATCTAAGGAGGTCCAGCAAACCTTTGCTATGGCTGTTATACAACCCCCTGCTTCGTTCGTTACCGGCCATCCTAGTCTGAGAACTGCTTGTCTTTGCAGTTCCAAATGCTACTGAATTTTAAGTTACATTTAAAACAGGTATAACGCCCAGCACCTCTTGGATTCTATCTTCAGCTCTAAGCTGGTTATACTATATGAGACATACTGAATTGAAGTAGCTAAAAGCAGTGCTTGCTTTTAGATCAAAAGAAGTATTTATCTTGAACTTCCACTCCATTTTGTGGAAAGAAAATCCGTGATCTGACAACTAATATAATTATTTATCACAACAGTCTTGGTGAAAACACAGATTCAAACTGTGTTCTGTGAGAAGATGGACAATAATAGTTCATGCTCCAGTCATCTGCAATAAATTACACTTAGGACTGCTTTTGTATGGGTCAAGGGCTGAGAGTTACACCAAGGGAGTATACAATTAATGGTCAAAAATCTACTGTGCTCTTAATGAATATAATACTTTGTTATATGCAAACTTCCATGCTACTTTGAAGAATTAGCAGTGTGCTGAAAAGAGATATAATTAAAAAGAAATAAAATGAGATTGAGGCTTTTGTTAAACTGGAATAGCTGTTTACCTATTTTGCTCAAATCTTATCAGACTGTAACACAGATGAACAAAGATGATTTTTTTGTCCTGCAATAATAAGCACAGCTGCTTATCTCAGATGCTGCAAAGATGTACTTCATAGCGGCAGCGCTACCTCCTTGTAGAGAATCATGGAGGCAAAGCATGAACCGAGTGACACAGCCCAGGAAGGAGGAAGTCTCTCCACTGGTCGATGAGGATTGGGTTAGAAATCACCTGGCTAAACTGAACACACACAAATCCACGGGCCTTGGTGGGCTGCACCCATGGGTGCCGAGGGAGCTGGCTGATGTTGTTGCTCTACTACTCTCCATCATTTTTGAAAGACCATGGGTGGCCTGCCCTAGGTGTTGGTGGGGGGGTGGACTGGATGATCTCCAGAGGTACCTTCCAACCCCTACCATTCTATGATTCTATGAGCTGTGGTTTGCACTGATAGACAGATGAGAGTGGTCCAGAGCCACCAGCAAGTATAGAAAAGTAATTTACAACATGTCTGACTACAGTTGTACTAAGTAGATACCAAAAGCCTTTAACAGTCAACATTCTCCAAAATCCTGATGCAAATAAGGTTAAGAGTTGAAGGGAACAGGCTGGACTGCATTACTGGTGCCTGCTTTGCAAGAAATATCCTGCCTCACATTGTAAACAAATCTGTTGTCTGCCACTGGAGTTGATGTGAACCAGTTTAGGGTAGTATCAACTTCTGAGCTCTCTGCTGCTAGGATAAGGCCTCAGGCTATGCTCATACAACTGGCCCCTTAGAGCTTTTAGCTCCAGACACAAAGTGTTGGGTGCTTCCAGCATTCTGTAAGCCTGCACCTCAAGCCTGCACCCAGCAGCCCCTGCAACCCTGTCTGGAGTCAAGGCTGAGCACACTGACCAGCTTGGCACAGCCAAGTAGAAAGGAGCAGTGGGAGCGGCGCTACATAAGCCCTTGCTCAGTACACAATGATCACAAAACTTAACAGGGAAGAAACCAGGGCAATTCAGGGAGCACTGTACCATTTCTGATGAATATTATGTTCCCTGTAGGATGATGTGTGCATGAAAAGAGAAGGCATAAGGCTTCATGCAGCTCTGGGGGAGCTGGGAATATTCCCGCAGCTTGGACAGAAACTCTGAACATATTTAGTTATGAACATTCAGCTTTTTAAAAAATGCTTTCAAATGTATTAATTAATTATCACACAAATATTTATACAAGAATACATTAACTAAATAAATTTATTTGTAAATCTCTTTTTCATGGTTTCCTTGGCCATATTATATCCATATTAATGTCTGTAATTTTCATCTGCAATGCCAGTTACTTTGGCTGTTTCTGTGTCAAATCATTTGTCGTTTTTTTTCTATCACACAAAATACAGGAGCATTTTGGAAATTGCTGTCCCATTTATTCCTTGATGGGCTATAATAGTCCTAATCAATATTGTGTTGCAGCCCATTTGGCCCATAGCATTGTCATTTTTTTAGCAAATGGGAGTCATTTGCTGTCTCATACAAAAATAAAAAAAAGATTTATATTTTTTATTCTTGCAATTAACTCTGCTTGTTCTTTGTGCAGAAAGTAAGTAATAAAAGCAGTTGATTTTGGTGGGCTTTTTTCTAAAAGAAAACAGCAATAGGTTTTCTGTAGAAAAGTGGGATGGGAAGGGAGAAGGCAGCGAACCTCCTGCATGGTGGACTTCTTCATGAAATTCATCACAAACTGTCTTCCATAAGAGTATGGTTAATGCTCAAAGCTGGAATCAGCGTGAGAAAGAGCTTCTTCCTCACTTTCCATTTTGCACACTTGGAACATTACTCTGGGCTTGTACCTGGACCTCAGCTTCACTATCGACTGAAAGGCAGAAGCATTTCCTATGCTTTTTTTCTCACAGTGTTCCCATTTCTTATCATACTTCATAGCAAATGCAATCCACACATGGGTTTTTTTAAAATAAAAGCTATAAAGTAACTTTAAAGTAGTAAAAAAACATATCTAGGTGCACTTTATACTATTATTTTATACTCTTGACTAAACCTATCAGCTGCTAATACAGCATAGAAGAATGTTGCTAAAATATCATCAAATGCTGTTCTTGGGTTGACTGTAGGGTTCTCCTTCCAGCTTTTCTTATCCTTGGTCACACATGGTGAGCAGAACAATCACCAAATACAGCAAAGACTGCAGGTCACTTTCCATCCTGTGTTTGCCAATGTAATAAAGTGCACAGCTGTGAACTTTAGCCTGACAATCTGCTGAAAGGCTACATGACAGAAGTCTGTAAAATCATGAGCAGCTTTGAAGAGGTAAATACAGAACAATCGTTCACTGTCTCTTCCAGTGGAAAAGAGGATATTAAATTTTTGAAGATGTGGCAAGAACAAAAGGTAAGTAAGTGGTTATTCATAGATAATACTGCTCTGTTGTGGAATTTCTTGCAACAGGATGCTGTGGACAGTAACACACAAGAGAGTTTAGAAGAAAAGTGTAGAAATCCTGGAAAAAAACCTCTGCTCAGAGGAGGATACAGGACGTCACCTTTCTCTCTAATGTTCCCAATTTCCAAACTGTGATATTATTCTGGGGAAATAGCACTCCAGGTTTATTCTTTTCTGATATGTTTTCCTTACTATGTGCTGTTGGGCATAAATGGTGTCAAGACATTGAACTATATGGATCTTTGGTCTCACCTAAAACACGTGAATGCAGAAATCCAATGAGGATGAGCAGCACTGAAGCAGTGTACCTCACTGTGTCCCTATATTTTGTCACACACTCTAGGAAGAGCTGCCTTTTTTTTTTTTTTTTTAATAAGCTCTTATTTCACAGATCCTTCCCTTGTTCTCCTGGACATAAGACTGCTTTTCACAGTGTACCTCTGGATCAGCTGGCAGAAAGTTAGGTTTTGAAGCAAGTTTCCAACACCTTCTTTATTTAAACATAAAAACAGAAGAGAGGACATCTTAAACTCAAGTATTCAGCTCTATGTCTTTTCCTGTTTCTGTATCACTGTGAAGTATTCAGGTTGAGAGCTCTGCTAGGGCAAAGAGTTGTAACTTCTTCAGAATCACAGAGCCCCCTCATTTGGTGCCTGGATATGAACAATTAATTTTTCTATTATATTAAATGACTAATAGCTTAATATTTTGCCACTACCATGCATCACATTTTTTTTTCTTTTATTATGGCATTGTACAACTTTGTCAATAAAAAAAGAGTTTAAAATTAATTAAAGGCAGGGACTGAAGTTTGCATGAGGCAAACCCATTTCAAATTGAAAACACTAAGAGTATGAAAAAATATTAATATCCTTTTACAATTTTAAAGCGTATGGGTGACAGAACAGTGGACCAGGCTGCCCAGGGAAGTCATGGAGTCTCTTTCTCTGGAGACATTCACAACCTACCTGGACGTGTTCCCGTGTGACCTGCTCTAGGTGATCCTGCCCTGGCAGCGGGGTTGGACTAGATGATCTTTCAAGGTCCCTTCCAAGCCCTAACATTCTGTGATTCTGTGATAATTTTATTCTGTGATACATCTCAGTGCTATCTTGGAGCTCTTCATGTACAAACAAAACAATGAGCAGGATTTCACTGTGTGCATGTGGCAGTTATACATTGAGTAAAACTAGGAAAAATCATTGTGCTGCACTATACATTACAGTTCTGTGACAATTAGCAATTCTATCCTGGCATTTCAGTTTTTGCCGATATTTCCTCTCCGCATTACTATCTCAACCAAATTTTATTGCTTCGTGTTCCTGCCATTAATAACTAACCACTGACAAAGCTCAGTCTGAAACTGTCAAACATAATGTAGCATTATTATGAATGAGAAATTTGGTTATCAGCACTTTCTATAGGAACTTTCCTTGGAATTCATCAAGACTATTCCTGTCCATCAAACACACTCATAGGAAAAAAAAAAAGTTCCTGTCTTCAATTATGTATTCTATATGCACCATGGCGTTGAGCATCAAAAAGAAAAACTTCTGAAAGCAAATTTGATGTCAAAGAGAGCTTTCTAACCCAACCATTGCTATATTTAAATTCCACTCATCCTTCCTTTTGTCTTGACAGCATAGAAAAGCTGAGAAATTACATGGCTTTCCCCCAAACCATTAAACTACAATTTGCCAGGTATTACATTTTATAACATTCAGTTCAGTCTGTATTATATCATTGTCAGGAAAACAGACCTTTAAAGCACAGACCTCCAAGCAACCAAGTCCGACGGGCCAAAGGGGAACAAGAAATAAGCAGAAAGGGAACATAGTCTGATAGCTGGAATGTCGACTGGGGATGAAAATGGTAGATAACTCTTGCCATAGTAACTACGTTGCATTCAACTTCCAGCTGCCTGAGTTTTACACTGTGGAAAAAGAACAAAATATTTTGAGATGATGAATATTTATGAAGTATTTCAAATGAGTCAGACAGTAAATGAAACATAAGGTGAAGAAGGTACTGGAAATGAGATGCAATTAGGAAGCTTTATTTTTCATTGGGAAGAGTGATGATCTTTAGGGAAGGGGGGAAGTTTGCTGACAAAAGTCCTGTGTTTTTGTGGTAATTTACAGGATTAATTAATGTCTGTTGATCACATAATCACAGAATCACAGAAGGTTGGCAGAAACCTCTGGAGGTCATCTGTTTCAACCCTCAAGCAGGGCCTCTCATTGCTACTAGCCCAGGATCATGCCCAGACAGATTTTGATTATCTCCAAGCAGGGAGACTCCACAACCTCTCTGGGAAACCTTTGCCAGTACTCAGTAACTCCCACAGTAAAAATGTGTTTCCTGATGTTCAGAGGGAACGTCCTGTGTTTCAGTTTGTGCCCATTGCATCTGGTCCTGTCACTGGGCACACTGAAAAAAGCTTGTCTCTCTCTTCTTCACACCTTCCCTTCAGGTATTCATATCCATTCATAAGAACCCCCTGATGACAGATAACACTCACTGTATCACTCATCCTATTTTTATAGACACCAAACAGCTAAGAAAGTAAACCCCATTCTGCATTCATTTAAGATGGCAAAGAAAATGGTTTTTCAGGTAAGGACCTACGGTGATGACAGCAGTGGAGGATTTGGAGTATCTATTTTAAAATTTTAATGCAAATTCCAAAGCAAAATTATGAAAATTGACCGCAGAAGGCAGATATTGGGAAAGAATGGTAATTATAAGTGATTCATGGTAAAAACAGCAGTTAGATGATAATCAGAAAATGGCAGGAAAAGAGGATAATCTTTAAAAACAAAGCAGGAGCTAATTGCTGGTATCTAATAATGTCAATCAATTGCTTAGAAAAGACAAACAGTTGAAATAGTAACCGCTTAACTGCAGTGGATATAATGAGATGTTCTTTGGTGGCAAAGCAAAGCAGATGGAAAATGAGAGTAATAATGGTAAACTGATAAAGCCTAATTGTACTAAACTGGATCTGGTAAAGTGGCATAACAGGAAGAGGGATGACTATGCAAGCTGAATAAACAGGATTAGTAAGGTAGATGGCTGAATAAATGTGGATAGAGAAGTCACTATAGCTGTGGTTTTAAAAAAGATTTTTCTGCGCTGCCTAAAATTCTTCCAGTGGGGGTGCTGATCTACAATAAATTTAAGTCTATAAATATTTAATATTCATTTGTTGCAGGTACCAGAAGATGATAGATCAGATTGAAAATTACTGCTCTCCGAGGAAGGGGTAGAAAAGAAAAAATGCAGTCCTAAAATCCTTAGTCTTAGCTGTATATGAAAATATGTACAATGCTTGGGAACAACCATTACAGTGACAGCAGTGATGACATAAAGAAAGAAAAAGCAGTTTCTGGTGCTAAGGAAATAAATGTGCAATGAATTAAAGCAAGATGAGACAAAAATACTGAGGAAGATGGAGATCCAAGTAAGCCCATTGTCGTAAAGCCTTATTCTCATAGTAATAGTTATTACAATTCTCTGCCTTTGTTCAAATAATGCACTTGGACATGAGCCATGTGAGTATGTTAGCCTGTTTCAATGATGTGTCTAATTCCAACCCATTTTCTGTCTAGTGGCAACAGTGAAAGCAAACCTGTCAGCTCTGAGAAGCTGTTGATTTCCACTGTGGCCTGGATCTAAGCACAAGGATAGACAAAAAAGCCATTTGAACAAATAGAGCAATCCTAGCTGGTGGATTTCCAACCTCTAAGTTGCTGTATTTCCTTCTTTGCACTTCCTGTCTTGCAACCTTTCATAAAATACATTGGATTTTCAATACGTAGCTTAAGGACCACTCACTGAAATTGGTGAAGATGAAACAGAGTAGCAATATAAAAACACTGAGAAAATGTTACTTGGACTCAGGTGATAATTGACATTTAATTACATTAGGCTTAGGTTTCCAGTGTTTGTCTATCTAGGGGAAGAGATAATCCATGAGACTTCAGCTCCATGCTAACCCATGTTAGCAGCACATAGTGGAGCACAATGGCATACCTGCATTGTGTGATAGTGTCACAGCTGTAATAGTCCCAAATAAGATCATGTCTGAATTTCTCCCTGACAGTGTTGCATTTAGAGTTAGGGTATAATGTTCTTACCTTTCTACTCTCCTGTCAACTTCAGTGTTGTGTAAATGTGAGCATAGGTTTGCCCAACTGGTTCAATAAAATAACTGCAAAGTCTTAAACTCTTTATTTTATAAAAAATACAGCATTCACATTCTAATCTAAAGCAGGTAACGAAACCACTACACACCAACTTGTTAAAATTTTCTTATTGCACTTGGGAATATTTTTCTGAATAATGTAATACTCAGCAGTTAAACCCAGAGAGAACTGAGATGCACCTTTTTCAAAGTTTTAAGTGTTGACCGAATGCTACAAAGAAAGCCTGTTTATAGTCTTGCTGTTCAAGGAGGCTATGCTCTTCAAAGTAGCAATGTTTTGAACTTTGCAAATTATTCCACCTATTGTAAAGAAATACAAATAGTTATCTCTCTATATATATCAAAGTAGTATCAACATATAGAAGTTTGCCCATAATTCTGTGGTAAGCTGTGGTCACAAACTTTCAGTCCGTCAAAAGCAATGCATCTTACTTATGCACAGACATCTGACAGGGACTGACTGAGGACTGAATAATGTGAACCAGAGACTTTTATGGACTTTAAAAACTCCCTATATCGAGGAAAGACAATTCAAAGAAAACATATTTCTTTCTCCTATAGAAGTTTAGAACAGTTTGCGTGTGTCTAATTAAATAACATGAGAAGAAAAATATTCCACTGCACTCCTTCTTCCCGATGGGAGAGAGGTTGAAAAAACAAACATATGGCACATGTTAATTACATTCCTTCAGACTTTATTTAGGAAGTGCTTTAATGAGATGAATATGACATAAAAACTTATGGAACAGAATATACTCAGTAGAATTATTAATATGCAGAAACCATAATTTATGTTTAAACTGTTTAAAAAAAAATCCCTATAAACTAGGAGACCTACTGCTATAAAGGAACTTCAAATCCAAATGATGAGTTGAAGAGATGAAAATATGAAACAACTTTTGAGAGAAAACATGTTTTTTCCATTAATTCTTAACATATTGAATGTCTCTGTAATGATCACTTAGCTGTCCTTCCCACAAATTCTTTGTTTGCTGTCAAAACAATCAAAATACGGACAATGGAAAGAAAAGAAAGTATTTGAAAACACTGTTTTGAAAGCACACAGGAAATCATCCTTCTGTCAAGCTAGAAAGAGCTTCAAGGATACTTCCCCAAGTGAGCCTAAAAAGGCAAGCATGCCCAGAGATCGAGTTTGATATTTGAGATTCAGGGGTTTGGATAAGCACTGCTTGGGAAAGGTGACATTATGCCACTCCAGCCTCCTGGACTCCTTAAGTGGTGCTCAATAAAACAATCAGTATAGGCTGGACTAACTCCAGGGCTGCTAGAACCTGCAATTATTTGTAATAGTATATTATTGTAGTGTCAGATCTCCCATATTACAGGTATGTTACAGACATTGCAACCTTATTCTTCTAGAATCCCACAGTAGCTTAACTCCAAGCGTCCACGAGCAAACCATAGTCCCAAGCAAAACAAAACATTAACAAGTTTTCCATAAAATAAACCAGTCAAACCTTATCAATATTTCATTCCAAATTCTTTATTATTGCGATCTTAGAAGTCCACATTATTTTAAAAAAGACAAAGCTAACAGATTTAAATGGTCATTTTGTTCAAGTATCATCATGCTGCCATGAATCTTTTAATTACCTGCTCCAATTTTTCAACATATGGCTCCCACGAATAGGAGGACTTCTGGTTAGAATATGCATAGAGGGAATTCTTGCTCCATACTTCTAATCTGTAACTGAGTCAGCTTCTTCTCAGAAGAAAACCAACCAACCAAATAAAC
Source organism: Ceryle rudis (assembly GCA_033439905.1). Classification (NCBI taxonomy): domain Eukaryota; kingdom Metazoa; phylum Chordata; class Aves; order Coraciiformes; family Cerylidae; genus Ceryle; species Ceryle rudis. Next base: position 27,244 of record JAAGNO010004166.1, on the reverse strand, counting down.
AAACAAACACAGTAGGAAGCTAACAGGAAAATGCTAAAAAATTGTGGAATGATTTTGAAATAAAAGTAAGGCAAAGTTGGGAAAAAACCCAAACAAACACAAAACCAAAACCAAACAAAAGCCAACATTGTGTGAAAAAGAAAGTTTCTTCTACCAGCTTGTTTGAAAGCATATTCTCTACCTGCTTTTCAATAACTGGCAGACAAGTGAGCAAAGCATGAGGAACTACCAGATGTACTTTTGAGTGCAGCAGTGAGCTTCCAAAGATTAGGTTTTATTAACAAATGATTACACAAATACAGAAGAAGCTGTTAAAGGACATTTCAGACATTACTAAAATTAAGACAAGAGGATGGTAGATTTGGAGCGCATTGTAGTATTTATCTGAGAATTGTTCAGTTTTCTGTTTATGGTGTATAAAAATATGTGCTGAAATGAAACATTTCATAGTGAACCCATAGTCTCCTCCAAAAAAACAAAGATACTCCAGTCTTGTACATTCTAGCAGTTAAACTTTTTCCACCCCAAAGCCAAGACACACACTATGTGTAGGACAGTAGTACCAGCCTTGCAGAAAAACAAACTTACATGTTTCCAGTTGTCATCAAGGGGAGCAAGGGAACACAAATAGCTTCTGATACAATGAAGTTTCAAAAGTCCAGGATCTGCTAGATTTCCTCAAATGTTCTTTTAAATTTTTTCCAATGCCTAGTGTGCTAGTGACAGGATGAAACAACTGGTGAAGAAGAAAAGAATGTGTGAGGAGACAGATGCCATCATCCCAGAATTCTATGATTAGCACACAAATTTGTGGTCTCATAATGAAGATTTCTAACAAAATTGGGGTCAATACCATATATCTGGACAACTGAAAACGTAGTGCTTCTGTTTAAGAAGCATCCCAAAAAATTACTAAGACAACTATAGGACCATTTGTATAATCTCAACAAACGAAAAAGGGTAAGAAAAGTATAATTGAACTGAAGGTGAAGAGAATATGGAGCTAGGGCACTGGGCATTGTGCCAAAGGGAGAGTGGCAGAAAGATACCTTAGTTTGTCAAAAGAGATAAAACACATTATTTATTTGTTTGTTTCTTGTTGAGCATTGTTTCTACACATTCTTGTAGTCTCCACAGTGAGTAATTAAGCTGTGTGGAGGGAATTTTACAGCTAACTTTGATTACAGAGGCCACATGCTACTTCAGTGGTTTTTTGAGGAAGCAGGAGAGAGTAAGAAGAGGGAATATTGTTTTTATGGTTTCCCTCAGAAATGATTGCTTCTTTAGTTTCTAACTTTACTCTTAATATTATAGAGATCCATCAGTCACAGCTGTTGTTATGGTGCTAGACACTCTCATGCTTCTTCAGACTCAGAAATCCCAAAGAGGAAATATAAAGCCATCAGCAAGCTGGTTAAGCATACAAGCAAGCAAACAACAACAAATACTAATGTGGAAAAGACAAATGTTACTAAACCAGCTTAGAAGTAATCTAAAGGTATTGATATCTGTTCATTACATTGCATGTAAAAATCAAGCTCATTATTGCAGTGATGCTGAAAATAAGGAATATTAAAACACCACTTGTGCAAGATTACAGAACTACAGCATTATTTATGTGGAATAGACAACATGAATTTACAGAGTCACACAATCTACCTCTTGCTCACTTTGAACTGCAGACTGTATCACATTCAAGTACTCATTAAGTATCTGAGACCCATCCTGCAAGCCCACCAAACAAACATACAGCATGAGATTACACGACTTGAGGTAGAAGAAATATCCCCATAGACATCAACAGGCTCTGAGTCATGTCCAGATGCAACATTTCTTGTATGAGCATCATTAATGTATAAATACGTTCTACTGTTCACCAAGTCTGTCAGACATCCCCCAGATGCACAGCATAATGCTAGTTACTGCATCACAGAGTGTAAAACACGTCTGAGTATCAGACTCCACTATTAATAGTTCACTGGAGGCCTGCAGATCTGCCTCTCTGATGTTGTTGGGTTTTTATTTTGGTATAAAATACTTGGATTCTGAAGTGTCTTGCTATGACACTGCTAAAAGCACCACAACAGGACTTCTAGACTACACCACCTGTTGCTGTGCATTAGTTTTCTAATAGATGCTATTGATGGATGTCCTCCCAGATAGTGTCCATAAGTTATTGTTGTAGTACCACAATCAGAAACAGGCCCTGTAGATTTAAAGAGAAGACATATTTGGGACTAGTGTTCTGAGTCACTACACATCTACTAACATTACCATTACACAGAAGAAAACAAACAGCTCAGGTCCTGTGCTATCATACTGTTAACAAATTTATTATTAGCTACATTTGAGAAGAAGAGCTTATCTCCAGCATGCTCCTAGGGCAATGACATTAAAAAACTTCATACATTCTGCAAATTTTAGTTTAGTGTTGCAAAATAAATGACTGTGACCAAATAAAAAAACCCTCACTCCCCTACAGTAGAGAGAGAATTAAAGATCTCGCCAGAAAAAAAGCCTGTTTTGTTTTTGTTTATTTCACCCTTCAGTATTAAGGCTTTATTTAGTTGTAGCACATTTAACTGCACATGCAAATTATATTTTGGACATTTTATCCTGGTCTTTATTCTTCTAGGAGCATCTTTGCTGTTTTCCATTTAGTTTAGATGACTAATGTCCTCTGCATTTTAGCAGGGCTGAACTCATGCAGCAAGAAAACAAAAGGGAGGAAAAAAAAGGAGGAAAACATAAAGAGTTCAATACCAATCTCTACCTAAAAATGAAAGCTCTTATGAAGAATTTTAGATCATAAAGCCTGGCTTATTATTTGTTTATTCAGGCTATGAGGTCATTCTGCAATTGTCAGATTCACATATAAATATACACAACAGCTTATGATATATTTTCCATACAGAAAGAGTGAAAACTTCCTGGTTTTGTTTTCCTTTTCCAATCATATTTTGCATTGTTTGGTGGTGCCAGAATTGTTGCTGATTGTAATGAGTTTAACTAGTATTTTGAAAAAAGAGGAGGTATCTGTCAAATAAGGACTTTCATCCTATACAGCTGTTTTCATCAATAGTTTGAGCTTCTAATGTTGGATGTTTAATAATAAGAATACAGATTAGTCCCAAATATATTTACATCATCAGTAATAAAACTGAGAAGGTTCTTTTCTTTCATCCTGTCTCCAAGTAACTTGCTTCCTCCCAAAACCCTCCAGTCAGAATCAGATGGATCATAGCCCTGAAAACAAGAATCTACTTGGCTTTTGAAACAAAGTTGTTTCTGGTGAAAATTAAGAATAAGTGCAAATTAATAAAGAACAGAATTAGCAGACACATGGATGAATACATCTCTTCCCAATGGGGAAGAGTTAACAGGATGCCTGTAAAGGAAAGTCCTCCTTCATAAATCCATTAGCATTCTCTGAAGGGATTAAAAGTAAATGGATAAAAGCCAGTTGTTTTGAAGTACATTAATCATTGCAATACTGTGGAAGCCTGGAGGGAAGGCCCTTCCTTGCATACAAGTCAAGAAACAGAGAAGACGAAGGAACAGCCAGTTCTTTCAGGGAAAGGACAAAGGGCAACTACAGGATCTGTGCTGTTCCACACATTCATAAACAACATGAAAAAAAAAAAAACAAAACAACAAGATTAGAAGTAACAAAATAATGATACTGAATTATTTGGATTAGCAAAAAAAAAAGAGGGCAAATTTTAAAGAGGGCCTCAGAGAATACATGACACGACAATAAATTGCAGATGAATTTCACCGTAGATGAACTGAAAGTGTTACACAGAAAAAAAAAATGTAGTCTCATACATAAAATGATGAGCTTTGAATGGCTGTCATCAGTCAGGAAGAAAATATTGGGGTTAAAATGTTTATTCAGACCACAGAGTCTTTTCTGTGTTGATTCCTGCATCTTTTTGAATGTTGCCTCTAAGTTTGAATGGAGCTGTGGTTCATCTACTACTTGAAAACTGTGAACTTCTGAATATCTCAGCTCTAAAAGGATATAAACAAAGTTCAGAGAAGGACAATTAGAATAACCACAGATACACAATGGACAATAGCTCAGCAAAACAGAACTGCTCAATTTGGGAAGAAGGTAACTGAAGGCAGATACAATGGATGTTTATAAACTCAGCAATGACACAAGGAG